>JAZGTK010008309.1:0-18423 GCA_036877625.1 Ambastaia sidthimunki
GGCTCTGATTGGTTGACTAGCCCAGTGTGCTCTCATTGGCTAACCACCTTTGGAGTGAACTTTAAAAATTGTAACTTTGCAGATATTCTTTATGATCAAACACAGTAACTAAAGTTGAAAAGGTGAAAAGGGCCCTTTTAAACACACCCCCTCCAAAACCAAATACTTCTAGAAATATATCAGCATAAAGAAACATCACTATTTGTTTTGATTGTAGCGTGACCTCCAATCACAATCTTTCAAATTCCTATGAGAAGATGCCGGTGGACATTGATGCCATCATGGATAAGGTCACCATTGTCCTTTACACCATCACCATTCTCCTGGGCATCACCGGGAACTCTGTGGTCATCTGGGTGGCCGGTTTCCGTCTGAAGCCCAACGTCACCAACGTATGGCTGGTCAACCTCGCCGTGGCCGACCTAATCTTCTGCTTAACCCGCATCACATCGCTGGTTAAAAACCTCTTCTTTGACCACTGGCCTTTTGGAGTCTTTCTCTGCAAGTTCAACGGTTTCTTCAAGTATGCCAACATGTTCTGCAGTGTGTTTCTTCTGGCTGTCATCAGTGTGGATCGAGTGCTCTGCGTGTGGCGTCCGGTCTTCACCAGGGAAAGACGGACACTATGTGTGGCTCGTGTGGTCAGTTTAGGTGTTTGGATGGTGGCCACGATCTTCAGTTCTCCGTATTTTGTGTACCGTGAGGTCTACCCTGGTGATAACAACCTGAGCAAGTGCTCACTTGAGGTCAGATGTGAATCTACACTGCATATGTTATGGTTTGGTTTAGTATTACAAAAAAATAAATGTGGGTTCTAAGCACACCAGAATATATGAGATATAACAGAAAAATATGTGGCTTAAAGGTGCTGTGGACATCAGTAATATCACAGGCCACTGATCTTTATATGTCATGTAACAGAGCATTGATAACTTTTGTGAGTGATTATTCCTTTAAATAAAATTCCATAAATGTGGGCGGAGTCTATTCTTTTAATCCACTAAAACTCCTCCCATATTTTAATAACCTGCATTTATTCAAATGTTGTGGCCTGTGGCTTAAGGCCAGAGTTAAAGAGCCTCAACACCAAGCTCAAATGTCTTTACCATCATTTCATTTATAACCTGATGCACATGTGTTTAACATACTACATGTGGGTCATGTAAAATCACTGCTTGATTTCCTTTATCCAAAATCCTGCAGGTGAAGGAACCATCAAAGAACCACAACACGGCCAAAAACGCCCTGTACAGCATTCGTTTCTTGTGTGGTTTCCTTCTGCCGTTTCTGGTCATCTTGTGCTGTTACATACTAGCCGGTGTCGGGATACGCCGGACGCGGCTCTCCGGCAAGTCGCGGCCGCTGCGGATACTCGCCGCCCTGGTCTGCGCGTTTTTCATCTGCTGGGCTCCATATCACTGCCTGCTGCTGGCCAAGATGGTGGACAAGAAGAGCCCAGCAGTTAAACTGGGTCTGCCCATTGCCAAAGGCTTGGCGTATTTCAACAGCTGCATAAACCCACTGCTGTATTTCTGCATGGGGCTGGACGTCAGGAGACGCTTCAGACAAAGTTTGTCGGGAATTTACCGCCGAGCGCTGATGGAAGACGGTCCGACCTCACAGACTCAAGGCACGGCTGAAGAAAGCTCCAGTTCCCTTCCAAAGACCTCCAAAGAGGTCCGAGAGAGACCCGAGGGCACAACAAATGTTTAAAAACTTTCTCATTTCTTAGCCAAGTTTGTCAAACCACTTGTGCTGTTTTCATAATCGTTTTATTTTCATAAGCATTTCATTTTTTTAATCATGTTTCATATTTCTGATATGAGTCACATTTTTTTTTTCACATTTTCTTTAAATGTATAGTTCTCATTTATTTCAATATTAAACGGTGAGTGTGAAAACATGATATAGGAAATTATATATAAAGCATTATATGATATATTGATGTCTTGAACTCTTTTGTCAGGCTGTTTTTTACACGCAGGTCTTATTTTTAAGCTCTTATTAACGCATTGACGCGTTTGTTTTAGTGTTAGTTCCGGTACATTTCCGATTTCCATCTATTGTTAGCAGATATTATTGTCACTTAAACTCAAGAGAACAACACCTGCCATTTAGTATGTTTGCAGATATGCTTCGTTATCAATGTCAGGAACAAATGACGATGATTTTTGCCTTATTAGTCACAATATTTGACCCTTGTTTATTAATAAAGCATATAACATCTGAAACATCTTTAACTCTGATTTTAGTTTCATTTTCATTTCTGTTTGATTTAAACATGTTCATATGAGCCACCACAGAGATTGAAACAAGTTTAAAATTTGAGCTACAATGAAATGAAACCTTGTGATTAGATCATCAGATGCATCTAATTTAACTTTGTGGTTTAAAACTTAAGGGGAAAATAAAGACAATTATAGGCATTTCCTTTCAAAGGAGTTTCGACACTTGAAGGTGACAGTTCCACATTAGCAAGTAGAAATACACTCTTCCTCAAAAGTCTCACGCCTCCTAAACGTTGTAAAACAGTTTCTAAACATTTTGTTTCTGAGAAAGTTTTCTTTTTTTTAACGTGATCCCTGTACTTGCGTGGAAGTGAAAGTCGCTTGTCAAACAAATCATTTTTTCATTCACAGTTTTTACTGAAGTGCTTTTCAAAACTGATGTCTGAGTTTGATCTCAAACTGTGTGTGAATTTAATGTTTTTTTAAAAGCTGCAGAAATAGTGAGTTGTTTGTGACTCCAGTTGTTTTGTGTCATGGTTGATGGGTTAGTTAGCAGAGGTGACTAACTGGTGACTGAGTTTATTCTGATAGGGATATGCACAATGAACAATGTTTCATGTATGTTTCATGTTTTTAAAGAACACAATCTGTGCTTGATTTAAAGAGGTGGGAGGAGAAAGTTTATTTTTTGACTTGCAATTCAATTCTTTCACCGTTTATCTATGTAGAGGAACTTGTAGAAATTCAGACAGAAATAACGCTGACTGGTGAGAACAGAATGCAACTGTCATAAATTCCCCGACTGAAATTTAAAGAACTTGTGACAAAGACCGGAACAAAGAACATGTGTTTTTTCCTCTGTTTTACATTCCTTGCTGAATATTTCAGTTTTTTCCATCATGATTCCATCAGATTTGTCTTGTGGCTCCTGGTTCTCCGGTGGCACCTTATAACATTCCAAAAATGACTTTTAAACCTGTCAGCTGTCATGGTGCAACTGGGACTAAAATGTTAACCTTTAATATCACATTATGTTTCTATGTTTGAACAAATGCAGAAGTGAGTAACAGAAGTTTTATTTAATCAAAACATTTTTCTTACAATAACTTTGGTAACAGAGTTGAATGTCAGAGTTTGATGAATGCATTTAACACAAACTTGTTTCTGAATAACATATACAGTGGTGAAAAACTAGTTGCTTGTCATTTATAAAAAAAAATGTCATGCTAAATGCTTTCTTATTATTCTTATCTGGGTTCCCACATGACGTAAAAGGTTGCTGAGATATATAGAGAGCAATATCTATTTATTTCATTTCATCTTTGAAAAACTCCTTTAAATCAAGCAGTAAATTTAGTGTATGTGGTTTTCAGTGGCTTGTTTCCTCATGTCTATGGAAAACCAAATGAGCTGTAGTCATATCACTGTTAGCTCTGTGTGTGCACTGCCCTGCAATACCAGAAAATAACAGCAAGATCTGAGAGATATTTAATAGACTCTGCAGTAAAACATTAAACAAAGTTTCTGTTCTGTGGCCTGTCATATGTAAATCATTGTTGTAACTGATTACAAAGACACAAACATACACACAAGCACACGCTATAACGTGCATCAAATTTGCCTTTATTATGAGGTAACTGCTTCACAATGAATACCTCATACAGATATTATATATGCAAAGATTAAACCATTTGGAAAAGCAAACACAGGTTTGAGCCTGTGGGCAAGTTAACTCACCCCTCTCCGAAAGACCATATTTCTGATCTGTCTCTATATAAGCTGGACATAGGCAACATTTCTATCTAGCTGTAAAGAGGTGAAATACATGGAACGATAAGTAAGTATATTTTTCTGCTGGCTGAAGTCATTTATTTTACATTTGAGATTTGCCCTGTGGGGAAACTTAAAGCAAATGGTCTGGGACAGTTGATCACTAGTTCAGTTCGCCCCACCAAGAACTTTGTTAGAGTTTTTTTTGATGTACAATAATATTTCAGTTGTGATGGTCAAATTACATTATCTGACATTTTAATGTTGTATGTCTACGATACTATAAACTTTAAATAAACATTGAATAAACTAGCAACAACCCAGCTAACAGCTTTAGCCTATAAGAATGTTTCTGTAACATTTCCATTAAGTAACAAAAACGTTAAGCGTCCAGTTTTATAAACATTATCTTCATGGCTTGTTTATAAGAACGTTATGTAAACATTTATTATGTAACGTTTTTAAACGTTCCACTAACAACGTTACTAACCTCAAAAATTAAAATGATATATAACTTAAAAAACGTTCTACTAACGTTACTGCAAGAACGTTTTTGATATGTTGAGAGAACGTTCACAGAACGTTAGCCAATGTTCTAAGAACGTACAGTGTTAGCTGGGCGTTCACATAAAACTCGTCAAAATAAAATCAGGAGTTGTGTGCGAACACAAACAAATGACAAGTAAGTAACAGGCTGTGATCTCCGTTAAACGTCATATAAACGTTATAGATAAAACAGTAATAAACACGGGCTGTTCTGACCCCTCTTTATATTGTAATGTTACATACAACGTTTAAGCCTGCAGCTACCACCAGAGGTCGCCATGACCCAATATTATTCACTAAACACTTGTCACTCATTGTATACAGATAATATATGCCCCAGAAAAATCTTATTTAGAGACCCTTGGAGTGTCTTTATTTATAGCGTTAGTGTTCAGTAATTAACTGTATACAGAAATGACATGAGTCTATGATATGTATCTATTTTTATAGTTAAGTAAAGTGTGTGTTTATAGACTCAATTTGTAAACACTTTACAATCTTATACTCACACATCTCTGTGCGTTTTTGCATCTACATTTTCTCCTCCCACTTCCTGTTGATAAAGCCTGAATGACTCAACAAAAGATGCTACACTGATGAAGCAATGTCCTCTTTAAACATACACGCAGTCTCTGAAAGACACATTCGAGGGATTATGAAACGGAATTAGTGGCAAACCCCTGTTGACATCATGCACAGGTAAGATCATCACTGACACATTTTCTTACATTTCAAACCCAGTCCATTTACATTTGTCAGACGCTTTTATTCAAAACGACTTAAAGTACATTTAAGCTCCACATCTGATCAGTATGTGTGTTCTTGAGAGTCCATGCAATAGAAAATTGTTTTCTATAACAGTAATATAATGACTATAAAAATGTTTTCTATAGAATCGTTTTGTACAATCTTTAGAGGAAAACATTGGTGATGGTCACAAGTAAAAAGTGAAAGTGTACAAAGATGGTAGTTTTAAAAACTGATGCAACTGTGTGTTCAGTATATTTAACTTTAAACACGTGTATAAACATTTAGTGATGGGATTCAGTAAACACGTTCCTCTCAAGCTGTTTTGGATCTTTAAACAGAAAAAAACCAACAGCATCTTATTAGAACGTATCCGTCTTTCTCATAGAATGACCTCCAATTCAACTGGCCTCCATCACATCACTGAAAAAAATACAGTGGACATTGTCTTCTACACCATCATTGTTTTCCTGGGCACCACTGGGAACTCTGTGGTCATCTGGATGGCCGGTTTCCGTATGAAACCCAATGTGGCCAATGTTTGGATAGTCAACCTTGCTGTGGCCGACCTGATCTTCTGCTTGTCACGGGTTACCTCGCTCATCAAAAACCTCTTCTTTGACCACTGGCCTTTTGGCCTCTTTATCTGTAAGTTCGTCGGTTTCTTCAAGTATGCCAACATGTTCTGCAGTGTGTTTCTTCTGGCTGTCATCAGTGTGGATCGAGTGCTCTGCGTGTGGTGTCCGGTCTTCACCAGGAAGAGACGGACACTATGTGTGGCTCGTGTGGTCAGTTTAGGTGTTTGGATGGTGGCCACGATCTTCAGTTCTCCGTACTTTGTGTACCGGGAGGTTTATCACGTCAAAAAAAATTTAAGCCACTGCTCACTGAAGGTCAGAACCGCTTTACAATTTTCTGAACTTGTGTACATTAATCATCTTTCATATTATAAAATTATATCAATTATAAAACGCATAGTTTCTGTCCTTGGTGCTGATACCAAAACAAAAATCTCTTCACCAAAACATTTTAATAAACATTTGTGATCATAGTAATTTTATCATGTGGCAGATGTTTAATCAAAACAATTTCATACATTATATTTATAATTTTCCTAAATATATCACATACTTTATCTTACTGTAAAGCTGCAATCTGCCTGTTTTTACAGCAATTCCATGTTTCAAACAGAGATGGCGGTAGAGAGGCAGAAGTTACAGTTTGCAGCTTTCAATATTAAGCAATTTTAAGCAGACAGAAATTTACATAAGTGCTTTTCCCAGAAAAACTAAAAATAGATACATATACATATCGCTACCTTAGAATTATACGGTTCTATCTGTGTTTTGACCAGTTTTGAGATATTGAGGTTTAAAGTTTTTGCATTGCATTGTAAATACCAAAACCGAAGTTTTTGTTTTTCAAATTAAACACCCAAAAAGCATTTAAAAAAAAAAAAAACACCTTTAATAGTGTCAATAAGATATATTAGAGTAAGAATATGTCAATAACTCAATTTTGACAAAAATGTCAGATAGAACCTTGTAATTCTGAGGTAGCGAGATGTCACTGCGTAAATTGACTGACAAACTCCACCATCTCATTTATCTAAAATGTGCAGGAATACGGAACGGCAGAAGGGAAAAAAACAAAGTATGTTTATTACTACCTTCGTTTCTTCTGTGGATTTGTGTTGCCCTTCCTGGTGATCTTTACCTGCTACATACTAGCTGCCGTTGGAATTCGTCGAACGCGACTCTCTGGCAAATCCAGACCCCTTCGGATTCTTGCTGTACTGGTTTCAGCCTTTTTCTTATGCTGGGCTCCTTACCACATCCTGGGTCTTGTTAAGCTGATGAACAAAACCCACCCAGCCGTCAAAGAGGGATGGAATATGGTTTCAAACTTGGCTTATTTCAACAGCTGCGTGAATCCAGTGCTGTATTTCTGTATGGGACTGGACCTCAAGCAGAGGTGCAATCAAAGTCTGTCAGTGATTTTAAACCGGGCTCTTACAGAAGAAGGCCGAACTCTGTCTCAGGACAGCACTGTGATAGACGGATCTAACTGTGTTCTGAAGGCCGCTGACCAAGTTCACCACACACCTGTGTGCACGACTGCAGATTAAGTGTCTGACATTTCCCATCAGAAAACTACCCACCACCATTAATATCTAACAAACAGACTACATTGTTATTTCTGAAGAATATTTTTGCGCAGATGTTAGACACGTTTTTGATCTTTTCTTTTTAAACAGCTTCCCATGAGCCACAAAAGGATTCTGAGCTAAGATTCTAAGTCAATTTTGTTATTTTATTCCTGTTGTTTTCATTATTTCATTCCATTGCTGTTATTATCGCTCGTGTCTTTTCTCATGTAACTGTTCTTAAGAGTGATTTTCAGAGGACAAAAATAAAATAAAAAAATAAAGAGGGACAAACGAATTCCTATTCTCTTCCTTCCTGGTTGTGTCCTTTAATAATGGTTCATATGTGTCGTGGTAATTTAAAAATAATTTTCACATATATGAAGATGGTTTATCCCACATCCACTTCATGCACCTAATTTACATTTATGCATTTGGCGTTTATTTGATCCAGAGTGACTTGAATTGAAGCGTGTTTCCTGGGATTTGAACCTGTGCCCTTAGCATCATTCTCAGATAACTGAGCTTGGAAACAGTCGTGTCATCGTTTTATTTCTATATCTTAAGCATCTCGTGTGCAGAAACGAAACCACTATTAACTTTGCAGACCGCAAAAAAAAAAGAAACTGCGTGGCTAACTCTGTATCTTGATATATTGAACGCATAAAATACATAATCGACCGATTCTAATATTGTTGTTAACCAAAATACAAGTACATGCATTCACGAACCTTTTAGCACAGGATGTAACCCACACTTACGATGTTAACCGCTTTTGCAAGACTGACATTTTTGTTCTCACAACGCAATATGCTTTAATATGCAAAGACGATGCAACACCAGATATGAGATTATACTGCAAACAGTCAGTATGCTACTGTATATGGCCACGGGAACAGAGTTCACTATAAAAAAATACACGAATACAATACACAGTAAACGATATTATCACGGTATCTAATAACATAGAAAACAATGTTATTAGTTTATCTTGAATTTTATTTAATGTTTTCTACCAATAAATCACTAAAAATAAGCTGCACTAGAAAAAGTTTAGGGATGAAGACAGACAGAACATTGAATTGGATGAGAAATTTTATTGAAAAATGATGAAAAGTGAAACCAACATTTTGAGAAATATATTAGCATGTGTAAAAAAGTAAAATTTTATTGCTGTTTCTAGATTCTTGACGTGTTGATATTTTACTGTATTTCTGTGAGTGTGTTAAAGCATAAAGCTAGACTGTAAACGCTGTGTCTTGTATTTGCTAACATGCAAAGGCCTGATGCTTTAAAAGTCAAACATTTCTGGCATTTTTCTCTTCAGGTTAACGACTTCCAACAGCTCTCCTCGATTCATACATTCTGTGGGCACACATGTAGAAGATGCCTAAAACAGACAATGATCATTAAACATGAACATTATTTTTAATATCATACTTTACAATTGTATTATTATAAAGGTGCTTTTATCTACATCCCTTACGAGCCTTAAAAGCATTAATTCCATTTTGCATGACTAAAACATTCAAAAATAAACAAATGTAAACTTTTAAATAAAGTGTATTTACAGTAGACTTTGAGACTATAATTCCTCACCTGCAAAGAAGGTCATTAGCATTGCCACCCAGCCCAGGATGTAGGACCAGGAGAACCGCCAGTCTCCAAAACGCTTTCCCAGGAAACTGAGGGTTACACCGGTGTAGATCGCCATAGCGATCAGCACAAAGACAGCTGGAGAAATGAAACGTACAGAAGAGTAGTTTACATAGCAACATACTAAATAGTGTCTTTTGTTAAATATCTTTCTTCCTGTGAGGGTCAGACATGGGTTAGGGGAAACGTATACTGAGGGTCCCTGTAAATCAAACTTGCGAGTGTGTGTTTGTGTGCATGTGTGTTTGTGACTTACTGGAGATGAAAAACATGATGCCTGCAGCCAAGGAACGACTGAATCTCTCAAAGGCAGAAAAATGGGCAAAGGACATAATTCCTGCCATGATCCCAGCAAAGCATGCTATTCCCGACAGGATCATGAATGCCCTGGTGGCATTCCAGTACGCTGGAGATACAGACAGGAATTTATCACTTAAACCACTACAGACAGATTCTCCATCTCTTCTCTCACACCAAACAATCCCTTTTGTTTTAAAAACAGTTTGAGTTGTTAGATTCCTCGTTTCAATTGCTTTAAAAACTGCCCCCGTAAAATCACCTTGAACGAACCAAAGCACAGCTCCTGTGATCTGTGACGTCATCTTATGAGACCAGGGGAACTTTGAGGTACCTGTGCGGAACACGACTGTGCAAGTCTCAAACTAAAACAAACGAGGTGCTCAGTTCATGAAATTGAATAAACCACTGCCATCTACAGGCCAAACTGTTCCTTTCAATCTGCATATTGTGTCATTGCTTCAGTTTAATGTCTTATTGATTTAATAAAGCCACAAATGTAGATGCACTAGGGCTAAAAGGAAGTGGAAACCCAAAGGCTATAATCATATGTGCTTGTTAAATATTTAATTTCAAAACCATTTGTTAGAGGCAGAGACATTTTTTGTTATGCTGGTTAAAGGTCTCTTTACATCCTGACAGTAATCACTGAGTAAAATGCTCTAAATATATTTCTATAAATATATCTACTGTGCAAGGCAGAGGACCATTAAATGTTTATCCAATCATTAAACTCGGCCCAAATGCAATGGTGGGATGTCTGTCTAACTATGTTTTTGCATCACGCTTGTATGTCGGAGGAGGCGTGGCTTTGGAGAGAGCTCTGAAGGGAGGGCGGGTCTAACGCTTTCATACTAGCTTAGCTAGCCTTTTTGAAATTGCCTACCCTACCTTTAATATTAAAAGTTGGTCCAGTTTCAATAGGGTTCAGGTTTGTGCAGGCCAGTCAAGTCAGACATGATTAATCTATCGTTTAATGGACGCTTTGTGCACCATGTGCAATTCTCTTAAATGTCACTTGTATGTAAACGCATTAAAGTTTGTTGTCATTGAAATTTGGGGGGCTAAGCAAACCAGTTTATTAGAAGGGGGTGTCCACATACTTTTAACTATGTAGTGCACGAAGCAAGAGTGTTTATAGACTCATTCATTCTTTAGTTTTGACACACAATAATATAATTCCACACAATAATATAATTCCCTTACCTATACTTGCAGTCTGCATGTAGCACTTGTTGGCCATGCAGTACCTCCACAGGCCCTGATGGGCGTAGCTGCCTGACAGGCGATACTGCATCCAATAGTCTGTTGCCGTGGAGACCACTAGTAGAATGTTCCCCAGTATGGCACAGAACAGGCCGCCGCCCATAAAACTGTACATCCTATCACACATTACAATCATGTAAACAGATACCAAATAGAGCAATAAAAGTGATGCTATCACACATACATTCACAATAACCAGAAAAGGCTTTAAAATATGGTGTGTTATTTTAAATGATTTAAACAGTGTTTTGATTTTAGGCATTATATAAATTTAGCTTTGGGTTTTAATTATACCTGAAAAAACTTTGTAATATATTGGAACACTCCACTGAACTCTTACCCGAGAACTCAGAACTGATATGAAATATTTAAAATATTATATTATTGTACACTCTCAACCTTTATATACCGTACATAAATGAGTTCATGTATTATATTTCTTTACTTAACAAACCATTTTTCAACTTATAACTGAGATTTTGGGTCTTGTTCATAAAACATTAGCTAAATTTCTGTATAAGAAGCTCATCCTTATGTAAATTGTCACATTCAATTAAAGACAAATAACATTTTAAACACAAATTTAATCAGCTTGATAAATACACAAGGCTCAGAAGAAAGAAAACACAAAACAAAGTCACATATGCTTTTAAAGTACTAACAAAATCCATTCACTGTGCATTGCTAATAAATCAAACTTTTAGAATTACGTTTATTACTTACCTTTTTGCTTCTTGGGCAAAAGCGAATCTTCTAGGAGAAAGAGGGAGTGAGAGGGTGGAAAGGTGGAGTGATGATTAGTGTTAAGAGGGAAATGGACACATGGAACCTCTCTTGCCCTTTTTTGTTGATGGTGGCAAAATCCTTTAAACGCTACCTGCTCTATCCCCAACACAAACACACTTGAACTGGTTGTGGAAGGGGCCCTGGTGTGCCTGACTTTTACTGTGTGCATGTTGTCAATGCTTTGCTTTTGTTTGAAGAGAATGGCACTGCACTTATTGAAAGAATTGCTGTGTTGCAGGGCTCAATACAAACTGCTGAGCTGTATGCATGCTTTTACACGGGCCACGGCCCAGGTTTAATGCCTATAGATGAAAACCATATACACTGTGTTTTCTATTTTTTTCCAATCTTTTTGGGATACGGTTACATTATCATACAAAGTATGTTAGATAGAGAAACATTATGGTCTCTAAATATTTCAATGATTTATTACAATGTTTACAATAAAACACACAAAGCGATTAATGAAAATAAAGACACTTTATTCTTACATTAACATGTAGAAATATGTATCAAAAATCTTACAGGATAGATAACAGTATATATAACAAAGAAATTAACTTCCACGAGTTGATATAATACAGATAAATGAAACTTATGTTTATGAATTTATGTCTAATATGTTTGTCATTGTATCTTCTGCCCCTGTAAATTACAGTCCCCGCCCTGATTGTGTCTGTTTAGTTCGTTTTTAGATTTCATAGTTAAGGTTAACTAACTAGTTAACCAGGCTTATATAACCAATGGTTTAATCACGATGAGTTTGAAATAAGTTTTGATCTTGCTGTTTCATCAGCTCAATAAACTACGTAGTACAGCCTCGTGTTTCTGAACACAAGCTCACAAAAACACGCTCTCCAACAACAAAACACGTTTCTCTGTGTATCTTGTTTGTGTAGCTATATTGTGTGACATATTACACACTTATACGAAACTAGCCGCATGCATATTTAGGTATATCATCTGTTTATCTGTCTGGTTTTGTCAGGGATTAATAAATGTCCGCGTTTGCGCTCGTGTCATGTGGTTTGACCAAAATCCCGGATTGGATCTCGGGGGTCACCTGAGAAAATCACCACTCGTCATATTTGTGATTCCTTGTTTCCTTGTGTTAATGTGTCCAAGGAAAACTCGTGCGTTTTATACATGCGTTGCGTTTTGAGATAAAACACGGACAGGTTATAAAGCCTTAGGAAAACGCAAGGAGGTAAGTTTGCTTAATGCCCACATGCTATTTAAAAGCATCGTGTTTATTTCTTTAACATGAAACTAAGGAGGTTGTCGCTTTAATATTAAATTGATCATTTTAATGGTCTTGGACTTAGACTGTAGCATCGAAAGTATTTATCGATACACTACATAACATATGCAATACACCAAAAACACATTTATTTAGTTTCTCTACACATTTGTGTAAAACACACGCGATTTTGTGAAATGACACGCACAACATAACCAAGTTTTGTCACATCCGCCCCTCAAAAAACATAGATTTTAATGACAAACCGCATTTTGCGCGTAATAAAACACTCCACTCCGCGTCTTATTAAATGCAGCTATTTAACGCTCGCGTACGAACGCGTTCAACGTCCCTGCGGACGCGTTTCAAACACAACGCGAGCAAAAACAAGCGTCAGAAACCTCCAAATTGTCATCAAACATTAAACCCGTAACCCACAAAGGCCAGAAAAACGATTTCGAGGGCAGCTCAACAGGTCGACGACTCGATCCCGGGGCGGGAGGGAGTAACGTACGCAACGCAACCGCGAACCAATGCGCCGCGCCGCGACGACGGCAACACCTTCCGTCTTCCTCCACAGCGGTCTCCATTTTAACTCCTCGCCCAGCCTGCGCCTCACGTGTCCTGGACTGTCTTTCTCACATGACCCGTGTGTTTGTCCCCGTGATCAGCGCTTCCATCTCCCGTATTTCAAGTGTCGCTGAATATTGCGATTTAAACCCCGCTCGCCTTCATGGATATGCTCGAACAGAGCCTGGACGCGTCGACGAGGTGAGAGCGCGTCCTTTATGCGCGGTCACAACGACAGGCCCCAGTCAACCATTTTCTTTCTGTTTTTACACCCGGGCGGTTAGCGATCATGTTTTAAGTTTATTTTCTGACTCTTAAGTTTCGTGCATGCGGGTCGTACGTTGATTTAAACGACGCGATCGCCACTGAGGCGAAAACGACCGATAAGCACCGACGTATTTATATCAGCATTAGCCCGATTGCTAATTTGGTGATTTTTAATCTAAACTTGGTTATTGTAAAACACGACCCTCCGAGCCGGTATATGTGTTAGAGATATTAGTTATTGTTATTTATTGTGTTTAGGGGGTGTAAGATGTATTTTAACGAGCATTTTAAGCTACATTATCGCGTTTCGTTTATCGTGAAAAGCGCTTTAGCAATTTAATGCATTAAATTCCTGCAACCTGCAGCCAACCGATTGGGTTTTTCTATTTTAAAAAGCCGTTGTTTTTGTAGCCAGTATTATTTATTGATGCTTTTAATGCACAGAGAATATGTTTCTGCATTGATTTAATTGAAACACTTTGTAATGGAAGTGAATAATTTTAAATGTTGCTTTAGCGGGAGTGACGGGGTTGTGGAGGGAGGGGGCGGGGCCTCCACCAGTTGTTGGAAGTTAATAGAGCAGAAGTATTTATATCTACAATACGATTATCTTGAACAAATTTCATGCATTTGAGCTCTAATTTACTTTTCCAACATTTTTTGCCTATATTTTCAATATTTTTGTCTAAGCTTTTGCATTATAGCAAATAATGTATCATTAAATCTGCAGTGTGGACTTTCTGTTGGGCTTGTTTTGAATGCACAAGATGACCTGAAATCTTCTCTTTGCAGCCACGAGAAACAGGAAACTGAGGAGGTTGTTCAGCTACAGGAAGGTAATTTAAAAGAAATCATTTCAGCAGCATGTATGTGTGCATCTCTGGACGTGATAAACACATCAGCTGTTTGTGGATTATTTTTTAAAGTGAAGTTTCTTCAGGCATTTCTTGTGCTTTTCTCAACAGAGGGGGTGGGGGCCGAGGAGCAGACCGCCGTTACCATAGCGAGCGTCCAACAGGCAGCAGCGTTTGCAGACCATAATGTTCAATATCAGTTCCGCACAGAGAACAGCGGCGGACAGGTCAGTGTGAACTTTGACCTTTCCTCTTAGCGGGTGTGTGGGCTACCCCGGGTTCAAACCGGGGTGACTCTGTCATTAAACATGGCCTGGAGCTGTGGGAACCCCTGTAATGCCTCTCACGAGAATGTCTTTCAAGACTTTATGACCCAGCAGTGCCACAAAACCATTTGTGTCCAAGAGGCATTTTTCAAAATATCTTCTTTTGTGTTCCACAGAATAAAGAGCCATATAGGTTTGAAAGACATGATGGTGTGTAAATGATGGAGAAATGTTCATTTTTGGGTGCACTATCACTTAAGTCAACATCATGAGATTCTGAAGTCTTACTTTCAGACAGTTTGTGACGCAGGAATAATTTACACACTGTTTAAAGTTCATGTGGTGTTTCTCCTCTGTTGGGTTCTGCAGGTGACGTATCGTGTGGTCCAGGTCACGGAGGACCATCTGGAAGCAGCAGGAGATGCAGGAGCTGCAGTCAGCGTCGTGTCCACGGCTGCTTTTGCAGGCGCGCAGCAGGCAGTAGCGCAGGTATTAATGCATGTTAAACAGAAAGGAAGCAAGCAGACCTCATTTAGGGTCTTCATTCTAAGGTCCATATTATTTGATATTTTGGTCACTATTTAACTATTAAATAGTTAAATAGACTATAAACTATTACTAAAATTACTATTAACTATTACTAATAAACTATTACTATTTAATTGTAAATACAGAAAGTGTCAAATGTTGCTCATTTTGTCTGCCTGTCTCTTAGGCTGTTATTCAGAACCCGTTCAGTAATGGGGGCAGTCCTGCGGGGGAGACAGTGGGTGGGGAAACACGATTTGCTTATTTCCCAGCAGCCACTGTCAGTGATGGTACAGCTACAGCTGTGTCGGTGCAGGCCACGTCTGATCCCACACTCACACAGGCTGGAGGTCAGTTTTCAGACATGACACAGTCCAAAGCAGCGTGTCTTATTAGCTCTGTTTGTTAATGTTGCCTCTGGTACAATTTCAAAGACAAATGAAGTTTTCAGGCTGATGTAATTACACTGTTTTTCTCACAGTTAATTAAGTGTTAATCTACTATTTTCTCAATCAGTATTACAATTGCTTCAAAATCTGTCACAAGCAGGTTGAGGCAGGTTAAATATAACTAATATAATGTCTAGTAACTTTTCTGTGGCCACCGGTATTGAAGTTTTGGAACAAGGAAGCTAATGCTATTAGACGTTGTGTGATTTTTAATTTTTTTTGTGTGTGTTTTCTGTAGGTCAGTTTTACGTGATGATGAGCCCACCAGATGTTTTACAGACCGGCACACCTCGCACCATCGCCCCTCGCACACACACTTACTCCACGTAAGCACTGGTCACAGGTCACTCTTTCAACTGCCTGTTCTGTACATATAATAGTTTGAGTCCCCTTTGAGTTCAGCTGTGAGCTGAGTGCCACGAATATTGCGTTGTTAGCACAACTTTAGCAAAACTTTCTGTTGCGTCGTCCCTGTTGACTGCACAGAGAAACAAACAATATAGAATCTTAATAGAATAGAATAGAATAGAATAGAATTGTTGTTGCACAGCTGTGCAATGAAATTTATTGCTGTCCTTAGAATACACATTCATAAGAAAGGCATACAAACAACAATAAAATGTAAAATCAAATATGTGAGTAAAATATGTAGAAATGTGTAAGTAATAATAATAAATATAAAATAGAAATATTGAAATTGTGGAAAACTACTGAAATTATCACACAAATCTTGTAGCTTATGTTGCAAACAGTAAACAAACCCTTCAGTTATGTTGTTAATGAATATTATTTAGTCCCTGTTAAATGGAGTTCAGTTGTTTAATGGCATGTGGATAAAAACTGTTAGAAATATGGAGGTGTCCTAAGAGACTGATGACGTTTTCCAGTAGTTGCTGTTTATGTTTGACGTTGTTAAAGAATATGAATGTGATTTGGGTGTGAGGGTGTCTGTGTTCTGCTGCTTAACTAAAATCCTGAAACTGATGTGAAATATAAAGATGTAAATCAAGTCCTGATCAACTCATGAAAACAGCTGAAATTGAGTGTCATGCTATTGAGTTTTAATATGAATGTTAAATAAAATTCAGATTATGTCCCAATCAAATTGAATGCTTTATAGGGGACAGTTCACCCAGCAATGAAATTTTGTTTCATCATTTACTCAACTTCATGTCATTCCAAACCTGTATGATTTTTTTCTTCTGTGGAACACAAAAGAAGATATTTTGAGAAATGTCTCAGTTGTTTTGTGTCCATATGATGGACGTCAACTGGTCCCTGAGTTTCTGAGTTTTGGTTTTGTGCTCCTCAGAGACAAAAAGTCGTACAGGTTTGGGATGACATGAGGGTTAGTAAATGATGGAAGAAGTTTCATTTTTGGGTGAACTATCTCTACAATTTAAACAAAGTCAGAAAAAACAACCAAATGTGTCCCACTTGCCTGCCATCCCCAGAGACCTCGGTGATCGTGAGACTCTTCAACACAGCAGATCAGACTGGTGAGGAAGACCTTTTCATAACCCCTCCCTCACTGACCCCCCAGATGCCAGTCTGTCCTTATCTTTTAGCTACTATTAACTGCCCATTAATCACTAGTGTTGTTCTGTTTCATGGTGTTTAAAGATTTCCTTGTTTCAAAAATGTCAATGTGTGATGTCTTTCGAAAATGACATGTGGGACAAATAAAGAGTTAAAAGTTCGTCTTACTCACACTACGTGGCTGTGCAAGTCAGAGACTTAATTCAAGCAAATGATGATGGGAATATGTCAGATTTGTGATATCAGTTAAACTGGAGAAGTGTTTGGGTTTGGTGATTTGAGGGTTACGGGGTGTTCATTGGAGCAGGTTGATCAGGTGTTTGATGTAAAAGTGCGTGTTGGTTTCTCTTTGTTTGTACAGGAAGATGGATGGGCCTCGTGCCCCCCGTGATGAGAGGCGGAGAGCGCAACACAATGAAGGTAAATGAATGCATTACTGGGCTTCAGTAAATCTGTTTGGGTTGTGTGTACCTTTAAGATCTCGGAACACTACAGACTCGTGCAGTTGCCTTGGTAACCGGTCTTAACAAATGGCGGTGTTGTTGTGTGATTAGCGATGTAATTAGCAATTAGCAGTTTAATGTCAGTTAAACTGGAATAAGTTGTTGTATTTAACTCAAACATTATTTTTGGTTAGAATAACACCTGTAGGTCATGCACAGTACAACCAGGGCTGTATGTTAATACAATGTTTATTTTGAGTTTACTTAAATGTTTTATTTAGTAATTAAACTATTACTAATTAAAGTCACATTTATGCATTTGGCTGTGATCTTAAATGAACTGCAGTGCATTTAAATGAAGTATTTGTTTTTTTTTATCAGTACTCGTGTTCCCTGGGAATCAAACCCACAGCCTTCGCTCTGCTAACGTACTGCTCAACCAATCAAATTTCAGAAACGTAATTCTAACGTTATGAAATGTTTTGTATGCGTTTCTGCAGTGGAAAGAAGAAGACGAGACAAAATCAACAACTGGATCGTCACACTATCTAAAATTATCCCCGACTGCAACATGGATAATACCAAGACAGGAGCGGTACGGAATGTCCCGGAAAACTGAAAAACATTTACTCAAGGAAATACGGATGTGTGTGTTCATCTGCTGGTTTTAAATGAATTCTTTGTTTCTCTCTAGAGTAAAGGAGGGATTCTGTCTAAAGCTTGTGACTACATTAGAGAACTGCGACAGACTAACCAGAGGCTACAGGAGAGCTATAAAGAGGTGGAGAGGATACAGGTGGACAACGAGCTGTTAAGACAACAGGT
>JAZGTK010008310.1:0-18423 GCA_036877625.1 Ambastaia sidthimunki
TGTGTGAGTAAAAGAGAGGGAGAGACAGGACTGGTGAAGGGTAAAATACCGTGTCATGCTTTTAGAATGCAGAGCATGGTTTTAGCAAGGTCATGCTTTTAGAATGCAGTCACACACACACAAACACGCACGCACGCACACATGCACACACACACACAGGTAACACAGACTGGTAGTGCAGGTAGAAGAACCAGCATAGTAGAAGATTTGAGAGGGAGGATGGGAGGATGGATGAAGATTGAGGGATGGATGAAAATGGAGGGATAGAGTGCATACTTGGCACGGAGAACAGGATCCACTCCCACCGTGGGCTCATCCAGAATCAGAAGTTGTGGGTTTTGAAGAAGAGCAGCTCCAAGAGAGACACGACGCCGCTGACCTCCGCTTTGTACAAAAGACAAATCAATGTACAAAGTGAATTGGGAAAAATGACTGTTCATAAAACATTCTTGCCATGAAAATGTATTTTGCATTATTTTTATAAATATAAACAATATATATCTATATGTTAATGGGGTTATTTAGTTGATGATGCACAAAACGTCTCTTCAAAATAAAATTCAACTAAACATAACGAAAAGCTCTAAAAATAAACCATCATTACCAAATCACAAGGTATCACAAGACCTGCCGCCGCCCCACCTTAACTAACCCGACCTGTCAGAAATTGAGAAATTAACTTTCCTAAAAACTAGTGTGATTCTTTAAGTCCTTCAGGGCTTGTGTTGTCTTGCCCTTTACATTTTCAGATGGCTGAAAGACTAAAGCTGAGCACTGTGACAACTAAAACCAGCCGGGCGGGACACAAGGTGCTTTCATGCACTCGACTCGCTGGCTCATGCCTCTCATTCCTCTGTCTCAGAACTTCACAGGGCTGGAGATGCAGATTTCTACATGTCAGTGTTAAATGATGAAATGACTGTGAGATGTTTATTGAACCTGCAGCAAAACAAGTCTGCGTCGGGTCTATATAGCCAAAAAGTTGTCCTATTATATTTCTTAGTAAAAAGTTGGCTAAGATGGCGATGCATAGCATTAAAATGTGATGTTTAAAGTACGCACTTACGCATTTGATGACTGATCAGACAAATGCAGTCATTTACTGTATATCTGTTATGATCACATACATTATTATACTTGCTTAAATCACAGTCACTTGTTTGTTCAAGAGTTATGCCTATAAATACAAAAAAAACACAAGTACAAAGAAAAGTCAACAAATGTTCATAAGATCACATTTACATCTATGCATTTAGAAGATGCGTTTATAAGCAGTTTCTTGAGCATTCAAGATACATTTTATCAGTCTGTTGGGTCCCCTGGATTCAAACCATAACCCTGATGTTGCAAGCATCATGCTTTACCAGTTGAGCTATAGGAACACAATGTTTTTATATCCAACACATGCATTATTCTACAACATACAATTGCACTTTTATTTATGTGCTCCATCCTAACTCGTTCAACAATCATAAATAGATTATAAATGTCAACATACCCTCATTAAACGAGAGTACCTCATTTCATAATTACCAGCCTTACTAATCCATAGCAAACTCATTGTAGTCACAATTAGCCACCAAAGAGACAGCGTGAGAACTTTCTGAATGAAACGACCAGTGGACGCAGAGTTGTTTTGCGTGCATGATGTCACTTGGCAAACTCTAATAAGAATGTGGTCATAAGAACTGTTAACAAAGAAAACTGGAAGTTACATATGGTGCCTCTTTTCTGTTATCTCTCTCTCTCTCCCTCTCTCTCTCTCTCTCTATCTATCTATCTCTTTCACACACTCTCTTTCCATTTTTTGTGTTCTATCTCAAAACTTCCTTAAACAGTAAGATATGAACATACAGAAATAAACATGCAGGTGACATTAAAAAAACTGGCAAAACATGATAAAACTGTTGACATGAGTGATAGCAAAATATTTCCCTTTACAGAATAGAGAAGTGTACATGTTGTTTTACCTGAGATTTCTGACAAGACTGTTTTTCTGTGGCAGGTCCAAAAAGTCAATAAGAAAATTCATCCTGGCTTCTGTGTCTTTGGATGAAAGGCCATGGATGCGACCGAAAAACCATAGTGTGTTGCTGATCGTGAACTCATTGTACAAAGCTATATCCTACAGGCAGAAATAATGAAATAGAGAAGATTACAGTAAGAACAATTTCAGAGATATTAAGAGAAATGGGAATACATCAATCAAATGGATTTTTCTTCTCATCTCTCACCTGTGGCATGTATCCCACCATCCTTCCTGGCACTTCATGTCCTGGGAAGGCAGGCGGTTTTCCTAACACTGTGATGTCACCACGAGAGATCTTCAGAGTTCCCACAATGCATTTCAAGAGAGTGGTTTTCCCACAGCCACTTGGGCCCAGCAGCCCATAACTAAAGACAGGAAACAAAACACACAACAAAAAAATGAAGACATTGAGTTAACCAAAACTACAACACAGAGCATATGATTTAGACAACTGAAAAAAGAACAAAAACAGAAAGTGTAAATGTAAATAAAAAGATTAGGATAGAAATAGCAAAAGATTTTATACAGTCTTACAATTTAATTATTGCTCTTTAATGTTAGACAACTGTTATGCTATTTTAATATTTTCTTTTTTTGAAATCACATTCCATCCTTTGTCTTCCGGGCTGGTTGCAATGTTTTGAATGGAAGTGCAGTCATGTACAAAGATGATCTGATCCATGTCTAGCTCAGCCAGCTGCTTAAATACGGGTCAATTGTGACAAAAATGACTTCAAAAAATGACTATCAAACATTAAACAAATACAAGTGCGCAATATTTTAACAATGACCTGATAAAACTTATCAGCACTGCAGCAAATTATAAACAGATGATAAGAGAAGATTGTTAGACTGGGTCAGATAAGCAAATGTCAGTATTAAATAAAACACTGAGCAGCTAGAAACAAGAGGAAATAATGAGTTAAAGTCAATAAAAGTC
This sequence comes from Ambastaia sidthimunki, assembly GCA_036877625.1. Taxonomy (NCBI): domain Eukaryota; kingdom Metazoa; phylum Chordata; class Actinopteri; order Cypriniformes; family Botiidae; genus Ambastaia; species Ambastaia sidthimunki. The sequence continues at coordinate 2,970 of JAZGTK010008310.1, forward strand.
ATATTCCCTCCTTTGAGCTATATATGATCTATATAGAAATTAAGAGAAGTTCAAGCTGGCGGTTCAGTAGTGATTCCTAAAACACAGGTAGTAGATGCCTAAAGCATCTAAGCATCACATTCACTGTTTTTGTTTCACTGGAAAAGTCAAAGGTCTAGTTTTACTTCAGGGCGTATTGAGGTTTGTTGTGCTACTATAGACTGGAATGAGGTGGAGGAGATTTCCGAGTGCATGTATGTGACATGTCACACAAATATCAGTATTTGGGCACATTTTCTTTCTTAAAGTGGACATGCAGGACTGGTGTAACCTAAAGACATATCGGTAAACACATTAGGAGAGAGAGAGAGAGAGAGAGAGAGAGAGAGAGAGAGCTACACTCACATTTGACCTTGTGGCACTGTGAGGTTGAGGTTGTTTAGAACTTTCAGTTTCCCATACGATCGACACACATTACAACAGTGGATTGCAGAGCTGCAGAGCCCTGCCTCCAAATCGGCCTTCATATTGCCACTCTCCAAACTCTACAGATAAAAACACATAAACTGAGGTCAAAACATCACTTGATCATCATTCTCCAGAAAAAATACAAAGAATCATTTTATATTTGGTACAAACATACTGCATAATCTGTTGAAAGTGTAAAAGGAAATGACATAATCGTGCTTTGTCCTATGTGATCTATGATGCCACCCCATTTGTGACCCCATCAGTGGTATCTTAGCAACAGCTCTGATTCTTCCTAATGGATTAACTGGGTCATCAGAACTGGAATCACAACATATTCTGCTTTGTTTCACAAACTCTCTCACTCAATCTCCGCACACTTAATCCACATGTATAATCTCAAAGACACAAGTAGACAAACTATTAAAACCTATAATCGTTGGTTTAAAGCTGCCCTAGAGAAATGTTTAAATAACCGATGTAAAAACGCAGCTGACGAGCGTTACAACAGCAATTCTGAGCAGCTCAACTGGTTTGGTTTTTAATTTCTTTATTGTGTGTAAGCGCCTCCCTTTGAGACAGCACCTACTTAAACTTTGAGTTGTTTGGGTTCTTCAGTTAAACTACTTGCCATTGTAATTTTTCTTAGTATTTAGAGATACATGTCATCCTTGGCGTAAAAACATTACTATAGACAAAATAGAAAAAACATAAAGCAGCAGCTACCATCGTGAGTTAATCTAATGGAAGTTACAATGAGCGTTATTTGCATTACGCTGCCGTGTAAGCATTTGAAACCTCCATAAAATTTATAAAGATGATTTTATACAGTGGAAGCTTTACGAACCGTAAAGATAAAACAGGTGTATCAGATGAACAGTCCAGCTGTCCGGTAAGAGGAAACGCGGTATTATCTGCAGCAGCGCTGTCCTGTGACAAGTGCATCGATGAGCAGCGTTCATAAACGCCGGCTGCAGCCTCACAGAAGCTGCGCGTTATTTTGTTTACTCCACCCGTATTTCGCCAAGCCCCGCCTCCTGAACGCTGCCTTCTTCTGATAGCCAATCCGACTCGAAAAAGCGATATTCACGTTGTCTTTGATTGGACAGCTGAGACGTTGCTCATATCGCCGCACCAATCATAGCAAAGAGTGGCGCGATAAAGGCGGGGATTGTCGGAATACAGGTGGAAAAATAAACGCTGGTTGCATCTTTTACGTTCCTATTTCTGCGTCACGGGAAGACGCCAAAACGCAAATACATGAGCAACCCAAATACATGTATGTAAATGTAACAAACATGCATGAATAGATGTAAAAAATCCACAATTTAGGCTTCGTGCCGCTGCAAGAAACAAGCATTACATTATAATGTACTTGACAGCCCCTCATCGATGCCAAGGAGACACGTCTGTTGTTTACTAACACAGGCTCTGTCAAGGTTAAATGAAGGGATAAAAATAAGATTAAGTAACTCACCCTGTCTTTCATCTCCGTGTTCTCGTTAGGAGATCCCTCACTGCCGTTATCGGGCATGATCACCGGTTAGATGGTGCCGGCGGTGAGAAGCTGCGGTTGATTCAGTGTGCGCAGATGAACGGGTTAACTCATTATGCTCCAGATCACACTGTACTAACATTTAGCATGAAACACACGACACTAAGAGAATGTGTGATTCTGGTGAATAATTTTATACACGAATATTTTTTCTTTATGTGATTAGAGTAGCTGTGGCACAATCTAGGTCGTCTCCTTCGAGATTAAACATATATTTATACAACATACTTAGATTCTAATAGGGATGGAAGGAGAATAAGGCAGAGAAGATGAGACACGCATAGAAAATGACTGATGAAATTTAGCTATTAACAGGTGAAAATTTTTGTAAATTATATAATGTCAGAACTGTTTATATGGCTTGAGGGTGCTTAAGAAAAACAAAGCACATTGAGTGACAGTGAAACAGCTCTTATCCTGAGGACATTCATACAACCAAAACAGTGACATTTCAAAAACAAAAAGATTAACATTTGCCTGCCTTTTATTCTTGTTAAAATTTCAAAATGATTTACAGATAAAAATAAAACAACATAAGCACACAGGCAAATCACTTTAAAATCTCTTTTTTTTTAACAAACCATAGCCATCTTTAAGACAGCGCAGGTCATACTGCTGTCAGATTCACATTATACATATTAAACCCTTAGATTGTGCAAAAGATATTGCTTAAAATAATACAGTGACATGACATTAATAACACAATCAATCGTAACACAAGCAAACATGCATTGAAGACAGTTCCCTTGTTAAAGTTATCAAAACTACATGATAATAGCATCTATATGCTTGTCAGTTGTGTGAAAACAAAAATTAAAACAACTACAGGCAGCTAAAAGAAGGGATAGTAATAGTGCTACTTTGAACAAGGTGCACAACAGTCCAAATGGTTAGTTGCAGGCCACTAACAGACTAAATCACATTTAAACATACAGATAAACTAAATAAAAACACATATTAATATATATAGCAAACAGGGGTCAGTATTAATTTTACAAGCTGCAGTTTCAAGTAGTAAAATGTGCAATTCTGTATTTCACCTCTGAGTGAAAAGTGACATTTAAGCAAAGCCTCACATTTAACAAGCAGCACTCAAAAAATAAAAACAACATGCTATGGATCAGTTACAGAAAGTGAATAAACTGTTCTAAATACTATGTACAAAACATCTGTCATTGGAAGAAGAGTCTGTTTCATATATAGGAAAGCAATATAGCATATAGGCAGCTTTTAAAAGAGTTCATTTTTTTATATTAAATGTGATTTGCTGTTTAATTTTTTGCTGTTTAATTAATGATCATGTCTTAGTGACTGATAGAACAGTGTAACTTAAAGTTAATTGGTTGGTGGGCATGTTTGGTTATGTGTGATTGGCTGCTGGGTTTAGGACAGAGGGGAACATAAGAACCCTGGCCTGCATGAAGGACAGATCAGGGAGAAGAGAGATGATCTTTGCTGCTTCTTCACTTATCTTCTCATCTTGTTCTGGCTTCCTGTCACACACAAAAAAGAATAAGTGGTTTCTCACAGCTGCAACAGCAGGTTCACGCCTTATGCAAACCTCTCTGAGACAAAGAAACACATCGTAACAAAGCTTTTTTTTCCAAATTTGTTGAGTTTTGTTGAGACTTTTACAGTAATACAGTACAATACAGTGAGACAACACATGTAAATCCAAATTCATATCAGATGGATATTATTTAAACCTTGGTCATCTTGGCAAAGGCATGCCTGATAGAGTCATATCTCCAAGGATTGGAATAAGAAAACATATGGCAAAAATCTGGATGGTCTTATATATGTATGGCCAAGAGAACCTTGTAAACCCATCTAGTGGACAGAATGTTACTTGCAAGCAACTAGTTAAGACATGTAAAGAGCATGTGTACATTATGTCTAACCTGGTAGTTGTTCTGTTTTTTTCCATAGACTCCATTAGTTTAGTGAATGCATCTGCAATGCTTTGACCAGCAGTTTTGGTCTCCATTTTAGCTGTAGTTAGCTCATACAACTCTGGATCAACACCTAAAGAAACACAGAAAAACTTAAAAAAATACACCTAAAAGGACACAAATAAGCAAAAAGAAATGCATGCACACACGTGCAGAAAAAATGCATTCATTTTCTCACAGCACAACAATTTTAATAGGGAAGTTCATCTTTTTTGGGGAAGCTTTGGTAAGAGGTCATTCTTTTTCAGATACAGGCAAGCAAAAAGTTGGCCTATTAGAATAAAAGAAGAAAAACAGAGATACTCACACATACTGTAAGCACACCCAGTGAGAGGAAAGATAGAATTCTAAGATGTCAAGCTTTCCTAAAGACATGGAATTTGAAATCAGAGGCAGAAAAGAGAAGGAAATAAGGTTTCACAGTCAGCTCACAAGGACTGAACCGTCTACCCAAAGCGTCTAACCTGGCAGCGGAGCGTCATTTTCACTATCTGAACTACATTCATCCACAGGCCCAAAATAGTCCAAATTTAGCTCTGAGATTCCACCATCTCGAGTCATTGGATTGACAGCAGGACAGGGAGAGTTAGTGTGTTGTTAGTAGTTCAAGAAATATTACATACCCACAATATATACACAGCATTATACGCACATAATAGTATGTAAAGGAACAGGCAGTTTGCAGAGATATAGGAAAATATGTGTGTTCTAGAAAAAAACTGATTGCAGAACAGTACCAAGGAACTCAGAGCAGAAACGACAGGACAGATAAAGAGAACTGGTGAAAATTTTAAGCAACAGATGAAAATACAGTAACAAGACAGTGAAAGAACTATAGTCATACCGTAGTTTATTGACACTGATTATTTAGACATTGACACAATTATGGATGTTATAATTCTATGTTATTATAGATAATTAAAATAAAATGCTATCCAGGAAAAATTAACATTAACAATTTTGGAGAAAACAATGTCCTGCTTTCAATAGAGCATTTGTGGCATAATGTTGATTAGCAAAAGCATTTATTTAAACTTCTCCCTATGTTTTTTAAATGAGCAAAACTCACGGTTACAGTAAGGCACTTCCAACAGAAGTATATTGGACCAGGAGTAAACATTAAAATACACACTGATACCCACAATATGTGTTGGTATAAGAGTAGTTTGACTATTAATGTTGTATGTTATATGCAACTTTTCAACTTGATTGTCATGATGACAAAGACATAAACTCTGTGATTTCTATACGAACAATAATACAGGAAAACACAGAAATACACGCTTTATACTGGAGCTTTTATACCCATTGGAACACTGGCATGGTTGACTTCCATGTGTGACTGTATCCATGAGTTTTGCTTTAAAAAGGAAAAAGTTCAAACTATTTCCTCTGTTAATTAACATACTGCCATAATTGCTGTCAAACAGATTAACAGTTTGTCTGATTTAATCCACCATTTAGAATCAAGCAATAACTGTAGGTAGGTAACAGTTTGCAATTGAGTCAAAAGTGCATTAATAAACATTTCACTGCCAGTCACGGTGTTTCATAGTAGAGATTTTTTTTCAGAGAAAAAGCAGTATAAGTATAGAACGAAGAAACAAAAGAGTTACAAATCTAAACAGACCACGTAACAGAAATTTCCACCAAACTAAACTGTTGTGTAAAATAATATCTCAGTTTCTGCAGCATGTATGTGTAGATTTTTAAGAAATATGTCAGTTTCCTCTGTAAACAAGCCACAGCAAGCTGTGCAATGGCTTGAAATAAGCACCAGCAGTAAGGTTAGCTATTCTGAAAAAAAAAGGTTTCTTTTTCAGTCGAACCTGAGACAGTAGCTGGTGCACAGGGACGGATTTGGTTGTATATATGACAACAAAACTGAGAAAATATTTAATAATGGGAATAGTTCTGTTTGTGTCTTGCATATGTTGGCAAAAGAATTAATCACAGTTGCAGATGCATACTCATCATCCGAGGTAGCACATTTTAGCATCTGTGGGTGTATGAGTGTGGAGGGCATAGTGACTCATAATAGCCTGGAATTTCATAGTGCATAAGCAGGATCAAGAAGAGAGAGGCATAAAAGACAGCAAAATACAAACATATAGAAAGTATAGAAAGGAGAAGAAAGACAGAAGACAAATGTCCATATCTTAAAATCACTTCAATGGTCTCCTGTGCTGTAATTCATCTCTCAGCAGGATTTGAATGGCTACTTGAAATTGTCTTGATAAAGACATGCTAATGTTTTATTGAATCAATAAAGATACAACAATGCATCAAGGAGAGAAACTTTCTGTGTTGTAAGTGGAACAGGAAGTCTGAGAAATGTGGACAGGAAATTAGTGTCAGTGAGGAAAAATGAAGTGCTTGGAGAGGTGATAAGAGAGACAGTTTCAGGAATACGATTTCTGTCGTAGGTGGCGAGTTATTTTTTCTTGAATTCTAGAGAAAGAAGCACGACGAACTGACGTACCATCAACACTAATGGTCAAAGAGGGCGCCACCTGCAGGACACATGAGAGAAAACAAACTATCAAGCACACCGATTTCTTCACAATCACACTTTTTCATTTCTATAAATCTGAAAGACAGGAGGTAAATTTTGTTATTTTAGAAGCTTCACAGCCCCTGGCCGCTGTCAGTTTTTTGCTGAATGGAAAACAGCAGTAAATATTCTACTAAACATCTCCTTTTGTGAATCACCATATTGGTTTGGAATAATGTGAATATGAAGTTTTAATTTTGGGGTGAACTATTCAAACAATTATTTTGTTCCAGGTTCCAGATTGTTCCATATCTGTACATAAACTTAAGTGTGTATCTGCTCTCATCACCTGAGTGCATAGAAAATTTCCACTCTCCACAGGAACAGAAGGGGAAAGTGCAGAAGAGGCTGGAGATTTCTGAGACTCTTTGGTGGGTTCCAGCATTCCCTGAAATGCAAGAACAGAGAAAGAATTCAGCACAGAAGAAACAGAAACATGTTGTTGTGTGAAGGGCTTTACTCACCAGTCCAGCAGCAAACATAGGCACAATCAGTGGCTGCTTCTTCTCCCCAGTGAACAACTGCAAAAAGTATAAAACAAATATAAAACGAATAAACATAAATACAACTAAAAGCTTGAATTTGTCATGCTGATAAAACAAGCAGCGGTCTTCTTATCGTTGTGAGATTAGGGAGGTATTTCACATGCAAAAAAGACAACCCTAAATCTACAACATCAGTATCTATAATTTATTTTCTAGCAACATACAATGTTCCGGATTCCTAGGCAATCCAGCATGATTCTGTTGCTATGGGAACCTGCCCACTTGAACTTGAGGCCATGTGCACCGTGGATGTCCTGAAGGTGATGCCACATGGCCAATTCGTGCCTGCAGAAATAAAGAAAATCAAGATCAAAGTTATTTTTTTAGAAACTCTACAGTACAACTAAATAGATACAGGAGATATAAAATTCCTGGCAACAGAGTTTTTATTGCCAACAGAGACCAAGACTGACAGCTTGTTTGGAACAATGTAACCAACCAGTCAAGTGTCCCAGCAATACTATAATATCCGCTGTTGTAGACCACCACTGCTTGACCAATCAGATTGCAGGACGGCAAATTACTGTTATTTAATTCCCAATAAATCGGCAAACAAAAATACAGATCTATAATTTAATGACATTAGTCTATAGCACATGAAACAGCACATATTACAAAACGTAAGCCTCACTGTTTGGAAAACTGTCATTGGTGTTTACTGCTATCAGCCGCTATCGTTCATGCATCAGTGATCCAATGGAGATTTCATTGATTCTTTGTGCTCTGTTTGTCCAGAGGCAATGACAGCATGTCATAAATACAATGTCACATTCAACCATGAGCAAACAAACTTTACTGAAGTTGAGATAAAAGCAGTATCTTATTTCCTCAATGTGTTATCTATATCTCTCCTCTACTCTCCCTTCCGGCAACATAACTATACAAATTTAATCACAATAACCGGAGTAAGAGGATCATTGTTGAGAAGTGTGTGGCGAGAAGGAGGCTCTCACCTCTGGGAAAAGGAGCTACTTGAATCTCCCTGGTCCTGGGGGTCCTGAACCTGTAGGAAATCCTGGAGGGACGAGACTTCTGTGACCTCACTGACCTCAGCACTGACATCAGAAGGAAAGGCAGTTTTGAAGAGATGCTGTACTTTGCAGCTGAAATCAGCCTATGAGAGGCGGACAACACAGAGAGACTTTTATTCCATTTCCTACATCTAGAATTACAGTTACAGACTAATTCTATATCCAGTTTAATGTAAAGGCTTCATGATATTTTTACAGTTAATTTAAAATCCCCCTGTAGTCAATCATTTTATTCCATAAAACAATCAAACAGTTATCTGCTCCTGAAATGATCAGCATACCCCAAAAATAAGTAATATGTAAAAACATTACATTAATGTAAATTAACTTAATGTGTTCCTGTATCCTAAGTGGGAGAGACTTGCACTAGCAATGCAAAGGTTATAGGTTTGATTCCCAAGGAACGCATAAAAGAACCTGCTAAATACAAAAAATGTAAATGCATCTAAAATGACTCACGGTCTCGCTTTCCCTCCTGCTACTCTGGTGGTTGTCACTGCAGGGTGCTGCTGACATCACAACATCTTGTTTTTCTTTATATGGGACAGTACTCTGTTCATCCCCAAAAGCAGCCCATGAATCCTGACCTTCTTCTGCAGCTTCATGGTGTCCGAATGAAGCCCAGTTCTCCTCGTCCACAGTCACACCACCAAACGGAGCTGAACTAAAGTCTGCAAAACTATCACTGGGAGGCAACTCTGAACAAAAAGCTCCCTCATCTCCGGCACCCTCTGCAGACTTCACCTCCTCCACAGCAAGCTCATCTTCCTCATGAAAGTCCTTCAGGGTGTCCGTGTCACCAAACTCATCATCTGTGGAGCACCTGGACATTGCTGTGACAAAATCAGCAAATCCTTCCTGGGTTATAGATTCAGTTTGGCTGATGTCTGTGGAACCCTGAACATCTCTGAAATCTCCAAAGTCCTCATCAGGAATCTCATCAGAGGTCTTATTGTACACATCTTCTTCTAGCTCTGCTTTCAATGAAGATTCATGGATTTCCCTTGTATTTCCAATCAGCTGCGTGTCAGGGGTAAGATCCATGCCTGTTATAGGGGCCGTTGCTGTTTTGTCTGTGTCAACACAGTCTGTTGACCCATCCAGAAAACGTGTGTCACTATAAACAGAAACGTTTTCACTAAAGGAGCCGGGGGTTTCTGGCACCTCCACTGCTTCTGTTCCCTTGTGCTCCCTTTGGTTCTCCTCACCTCCAGCCTCATCAAATGAACTGAATGACTGGAAGTCGTCATATAGCTCAACTGTCACTTTTGTTTCTTCTGAATCTGATGCTTCTCCATGGCAGGAGTGACTCATAGAGACTGGTGGGCTCTGTTCTTCATCGAATACAACATTAGTGACATCCAGTCCAGAGCTTACATTAGATTCCAGTTCCTGCTGAGAATGTGTACAAGACTCGCTGTAGCCATTACTGAGACTGTGTACATCACCTGTGCTTTCGATATGCTGGCCTGTGCTGCTGTGTCTGACATCAGGAAGTACAAGGGCAGAGTGCTGATCACTGACAGATACACTGTGTTCAATAAAGAGCTCCCTATGGAGGTCAAAGGATGCAACACCATTTGTGACAATCTCAGAAGGTTTCTCCTCTTCTTTAACACAGCTGTGCACCTCGGTCTCCTTTCTTGAAGGGTCTTGGTTTGAAACAACACAAGGCGGCAGTGATTCCCTTACTAGTTTTTCTTTAGCCCATACACTCTTTCCTGATACAGTAACATCCTGCACAGATGTGACGTACAGGTCAGGGGGCGAGTCCTCCAGTGCATTTGATTGGTTGAATGTTGCGGGTGTGTCTATCTCTGAAAAACTGAAACTGGTTGACACTCCTCCACCACTGAAGCTTCCAAACTCGCCGAACTCATCCTCCTCTTCTTCCCCTCCAGCTTCATCCAGTGGAGGTGGAGAGGAAGAGTACAGACGGATGACATCAGGCTCCATAGTTCTCTAGCGCCACCTGGGGGCCACATGCAATCACACACCTAAGAAAAAGACAGATAAGAGAGAGGTTTAGAAACACAACCTCACAATGTCAAAATACAGTTTGTTATGTAGAATTTCCATTATTCAGTCATTTAAAATATATCAAGCAATATGTGTTACACTGCTTTGTGGCTTAAGTAGCCAAATACTTTTTGGGCCATTTAGTTAAATTTGACAATTTACATACCATTAGATTTATAAATAAATAATTTTCAGTAATCAGCTATTTCTGATACATTTCTGATCCACTGTGCTGCTGAACAACATATAAATTCAACATTTCATGTAATAAAAAATAATCCAACATTTATTATTAATTCATAACACTGAGCGCACTGACTTAACATTTTGAAATTAGGTTAAAAATAAAGACAAACGCATAACATTGTGGGTTTTATAAGTGTGTCTTATCTGTAAATGTGGCATTTCCATTAGGGTAAATATTAAACACAAAAGTGACTTTTTAACATACTAGATAAATAATCACTAAAAGTGTGCTTATGTCAACATCTAGCTATGCATTGGTGAGTTTACCAGTCTGTTTTTGCACACCATGTCCTACTGTTAAAGGTTACCTGCTTAGTAAAAAGTTAACAAATACATTCTTGACCAAAGGCCTTCACCCTTAAGGCAGTTAAGTCAAAATGAATGAAGATTGATAATCTAATAGGCACTTTTAATGGATAATTAGGGCAAGTGGTAGCCAACAGCATACTGCTGCTTTTGTGTGTACTTGCAAAACTATGGGTCTACTGTATCTGTTTAGTTACAGGAAAAAGTAAGCAAAGTTATGGCTCTGATTATGGCTAGGACAGACCTTAATGTAAATTTTACAATACACCGTTACACTGATGTAAATTTGAGTTGAGATTTTCAATAGTTTACCTAGAGGAAAACACAGCGGACGATTTAGTTTTCCTCCGGCAAACACAGCCCCACACACACACACACTGTGTAAACACTGATATGTCCTCTTTGAGGGTGCGTAACCTGATGAGGAAACCCAATCCACTCCTTTTGTGCTTTTAGACAAACAGAACAGACTGAGCCTCAAGCCCAAACATTTTTTCTGAGGGACAAAAATTCCATGCATATTCTTCCTATAAAAAGACACCTAGAACCAAGATCTAAGATCAATTCTACATTTAAAAGGATTTTCTATGTCAAAGAATATTCCTTAACAGGGTAATCGAATCCAGGTCGATACACTACACCAATTGCTGTAGCTCAACTGGTAAAGCATGAAATTAGCAATGAAGGTTTAATTTCCAGGGAATGCATATACTGAAAATATGTATTGATTAAATGCACCGTTAGTCGCTTGTTTAAAAGTATACACATGTAACATGACAAAAATCAGACATGTGGCTGGCAAGACTAATTTAGGGCTGTTTATCTTCTCCCATGATTAAACTGAAAAGACTGCTGAGGTGGTCATTCCTAAAACCAGTTTATGGTTGTTTACAACAGAAACATTAAAGTGTTTGCCAAAACACACACACACACACACACACACAAACAAACTAAACTCTTATCTCGTTAAGATCAAATGAAACGAAAGGAAATAAATACAAATACAGTTTTCTGACACAATAATGTGAACTGAGTATCTCATTGTACTATGAATGTGAAAAATGCAAACCAGGCCACACATAAAAACTCGGTCCAAGAAAACTGACAGTGTGTGCGGGTGATGTTGACAATCACAAGTTTCTTGGGTAAAATCTTTGCATGCACCATATGCAAATAAGGTTTTTCCCCTCCCTCCCCGATACTAAGATAAACAGATAAATAGACAGACATGAACATTTTTAGGAGTTTCAGAGGTCGTAACAACCCTGCATAAGCTTTATATTAACAGCGGGTATTTGGGCTAGAGGAAGTATTTGTTAGCTGTCATGGTTTTTCAGGCACGAGACCGCCGTCATAACTCGATGTGGTTTCTCTACAACACCAAAAAACATCTCACTAAAACTTTTTAAGCTGTTTCTGATTTCAACCAAGGCGTTACGACAGTGTAAACGTGACTGTTGAGTTATTAAAACCATCGACAAAGTCATTAAATTGATATAAGATGCCACTGCCCTTCTGAACAGTTACAACCTGCGTTGTTTAACATCAAAATAACGGCATATTTCTTACAGTTTTCTTACCTTCACCTATCCGGCATAAATAATCATGACGGATACTGACACGTTTCGCCTTTTCTCTTCGTGCTAAGCTGATAAAGTTAATCCACCGGCTCTCGCTGTCAGTTTCTGCTTTCTTCCAGAGTTCCGCGTCCAACAGTATGAAACCGGAGACCCAGCGCTGATCACGCTACCAGATCACCAGAAGATCATTTACCGCCCCCTGTCTGTGCGGAGTGGAGTTTACGCCGTCCCTGGGGACTATGTGAGTGAACTGTGGTATAAAACAATGCACCGTTATAAATTATCTGAATTATATACTGAAACTATAATATTGAATTAAAAAATTAACTATTCATAAACAATCACAAATTATAATCGCAATTACTGTATATTCACAATAAACTGTTATCACATACAAAAATGGTTTATTACATTATGGGTTTCTTTGCTAAAGCCAATTTTTTTATCTTGAAATGAAGCCGTAACACGATTATTATTATTTAGATAATAAATCCCTCCTATTAAGTATTTTGTTATGTTAGTATTACAATTTTCACAGAATGGTGGGGGTTTGGGTGGGAGAAACAATGTGTTTAAATGAACAAGAAGCACATTTAAAATGTTGAAACGTGAAACTGAATTTGTCATTTACAATGCAAATGAAATATAAAAAATATATAGGCTACAATGAAAAACAAAACAGGGGGTCAGTGCGTATGCCACCGTACAGGGGGAGTACCTTAGGACCATCACATGACTGTATGTGTGCGTACGCGCCGTGGCTGCCAGAGAACATGGCGGATGAGAACGCAGACGCGGAGCTCGAATGGAGCGGCCAGCCCAGCCTGATCGACGAGGACACATTTTTCGCCATGGAGGGTCTCCAGGCCACCCTTCAGCAACTGGAGGCCGAGCTTCGGCAGACAGACATTTCCGAAGAATCATCCACCGAGTATTGCAATAACTTCTGCCAGGTACGTGCTGCTGGAAACGCTGCATGCATGCGAATTGTTTATATGCAACAATTCGGTGACTGCGATGGCTCGCGCTATCTGACCATCTATCTAACCAAGCAAGTTGTGGTTGTAACCAGCATGCTTGTTATTACGTGTGAATCGTTAAGGGAGAGCCATAAAACTAAAGAAAAAAACTATTGTTGGCTGTTTTGTGTCGGCACGCACGATAAAAAAGAGGTTGCAACCTTTAAGTTGACAATTTCAGATTGTATGCTGTATTTGGCTCATAATACGCTAATAATCGGTGCCAGTTTGTGGCACAGTTTCCCCCGTGGCCCCTAGTGTATACGAGCTTGTGTCCATAATATCACACATTTGTATTTAACGAAGAATTGATTTTTGACGGCCCTTTCCAAAAGGCCTTTCTGTGCATATGTATATATAATTATATATTTAGCGAGCTTAATTATAAATAGCGAGCAGGTTGTGGTTTACGGGAATCCACGTTGGTATGGGGTGGGGCTCGGTTATGTTTATCTTTTGCATGCTCTTAGTGTTTAATAACTTTAATGACGCTCTGCCATGTGACACTTCTAAACTCAACCTTTATTTTGGATGTATGCATTTGGCCTGATGTTTATGATTTACATATCGATTTCAGAAAGCAATTAAAACTTTTAAGCAGCTTGCAGTATTTACTTACAGTTTGGAAAGTGTTTGTGATTTTAATCCCAAATGTGACTGCAATGTGATATACATTCTTATGTATTGCAAAGCTGTGTTGATGTTTATTGTCATCATTGAAAATATGTTTTTGATAGTAAACATGCAGTCATGCATATTGTCTTTCCATATAGTTGTCATTCGGTGTTGCAGTTTTAATTTGGCCATATTAAGTACACAAACTATATCCTAGTGGAAACCTAAAGGTTTATTTAGTATTAACAGACTACCTTTAAAGAATCAGTTTTAAGGTTGCTGTGGCAACCACTCCAGCAGGAATTTGAGTGCCAGGGGTCGTCCTGACAGATGTGTCACACACCACACCCTCAGTGCCTCCCCTAAGAGTTCTTTGTTAATTTGCTAAATAATAGTAATAAACTTATTTGCACTTTTGATGCATATGCTATGGGTTCTACAAGACACAAGTTGCTTAAATGGAAATTAAAGGGCAGGAATGCAAAAAAGGCAAATAACCAAATACAAGAAAATGATTCCTCATTGCGGAATCACTTTAAATGAAAGCATAACACATGTACATATGTTTTTGAGATAGAAAGGAATTTTGTTGGAATTTCACCACAGTCCTCAGATTTTAGTTGAAAAACAAGTTTGAACAAGTTTGCCACTGCCTATAAATCTTGCACTGTTTATAATTAATGTTGTGTCTATATTTTGGGGTTAAAATACTTTTGCAACTGTAACCTTTGTTAGGTTCACCCTTTCATTTACCTGACATGTACCTTTAGTTTAATTTGAGGCCAGTCAAAATACCCCAGATTGCCTTTCATTAGTGTTATCAATTGTCACGCCTTATGTTGTACTATTTTTTTAGGACTTTGATAGTATCATCAGCAATTACTCAGTTTTACAACTGAATAATTATTTACCAAGGGTTTCTCTCTACCTAAGACTGTGAAAGTCTCAAAAGGAGTACAGCAGCTGTATTGAGCTGAGTCAGGTTTACAGGGTATACCCAGTTACCCAGAGGAAAACTCAACTAATCTTAGTCAGAGAGGTTAAATACGGCATGACATTTCCTCTCCTGTTTCTTATAATAACACATCCGCAGAGGATTGACATCCTTGTGACTTCATGTTAGTGAAAGGAGGGGATTTGCATGTATTTAAAAGTGTATATATGATGGAAGAGGAGGTCTTGAGTTGCGCTGTGCTGTAGTTGCATCAGCTTCCATCCCCAGGGTCCAATCAAAGCGCCCCAGCACAGATGGAGTGTTGTGGAAGTGATGTATCAGGGGTTTCCCATCAGATACTCCCTCAAGTGGACCTGTAGGCTTGTTGTACAAACAGCATGTTAATGGGTCAAAGCTAGACTATCAAAAGACTATTTTCAGGGCTGGTTCAGAGGTTGTGTTAACCGTTAACAGTTGGTTAGGATTAGAAGTGTAGAAACGGGGAACATGTTTTAAAGCATCTAAACTAACAGTTTGGAGAAAAACTCTGGGTGTTATCCAGTGGAATAGTTTATGAATTATTGTTTGTTTCATTATTTAAATTGAATGACCAGGTTACAAATTGACACACTGAAGAACGCAGTGTTTGTT
>JAZGTK010008311.1:0-18422 GCA_036877625.1 Ambastaia sidthimunki
TTGGAGGGTTGGCGGAAAAAAGGGGAGGAGACCGAAAGAAACTCCGGGTTTAATGAAGAAAACCTGCTCCCGACCAGGTTAGCTTCACAGAGTAAGTTACCATAGTAACAGACTCAGAGTACAGGTTAACTCTCTTTCAGAAACTGGCTTGACTTACCCTGCAGTCTCGGGTTTGAGTTATCTCCCTTTCTGAAACCCAAAACTCAGAGTTTCCCATAATTCAGGGTTAACATACTCAGAGTTTTNACTTAACCACCTTTCTGAAACGGGCCCTTTGTCTAGATATTGCTGCGTGTTTGTTGTTATGCCTCGCTGACCGGGGAACAGACACAATCCCTATATGTTTAACCATACACACATTGTCTATATTTGAATTTACATAACAGCAGCGGCTAAAATTAGAAGTTAAACTTGCCAGTCAAATTGAGCGGATGGTCCTGGTAATATTGTCTGATAGTAGAGCTGCTCCGAACTGGCTGGGGTGCAGGCCGTCTGGATGTTAAAGCCTCAGTCGCTCCCAAAAGAGATACCAATTATTTATAAACAGTAGATTCTGTTCATTGCACCAGGAAATTAATCACTGGTTTAAAGAAAAAAGTCTACTGAACCTTTCGCTTCCTCGTTGATAGGTAGGAAGTGGTCCTGATATGATTACCTTCGTTGAGGGCGATGAGCTGCGCACTGATTCGACCATTTTCTAGAAGTCCTTTTTTAGAATTTCTGACTGCCTCATCCTGATGTCGTTCACCCCCGCATGCAGCACGACAGCACCAACGCTATTGCCATCGCCATTCTTCAGGATCGCGGGTACCTGTGCCGCAATGTCAAGAACACGTGCACCAGGAAAACAATGCATACGCACCTTCCCTTTGGCAGAGGTAGCGTGAACATGGTGGACGATGGAATCTCCAATAATCATGGCAGCATATTTGGGCTCGCGAAAAGGGGCGAAGCGGTTGTGTGTAGCGATCCCGGGAGCCGGTGGCGGTGCAGTGGTCGGTTGGGTCCTGGGTCGCGCGTTACGCCTCAGCTGGTGTGCCGGCGCCGGAGTGAAGTTTACGTGTGCTGATCGAGTGCTGGCTCTGCACCTAGGGGTAGACGGCGTTGGTGTTAATGCAGCGCTGACTTCAAGCCGCAGACTTACCACGTAGGATTTTTCCAGCATGGTTCTCCGCTCTATTAGTAGGGCCTGCCTCTCGAGAAGATCTTTAATGAGCTTCTGCAGTTTTTTCGAGTTCCAGACGCACCATGTCCAGCTCCAACGAATCCTCACCTGCACTCAAAGGTAGAGAGACATCTGAGATATTAGCCATAGTTCTAGRTMTAAGWTAAGCGAATGAGATAAGCGAATATAGCTGGTGTGTGTTGTTTGTATGTATGAGCGGTTTTGTTTGGTTTAAGCGGTCCGAAAATCGTAGTAATGAGTAAAGTGAGTGAATAAACTTATCCGATTGGAATCTAAAGAAGTTGTTAGAAGTAGCAAAGAAAGAATCGCTTGTTTGAACACGTTACCTCAGGTTTTCAATCGCCATCCACTACTGAAAAACTGAAGCATAGACATTTTGCAAAAAGCTGAGCTGTGTGTTTTAAGAAAGAATAAAGATCCACAGGGCTCAGTGAAAGATGACAGAACTTTTGGTAAACTGTTGCTCTAAAGTAATCAAATGAAGACACTTTAATTAATTGTGGTATTCCCAGAGAAACAGCTTTAAAGATGATGTATAAAGCTTGGCCAGGGATGGACCTCATAACTGCCTTATCAGAGATTATCAGTATAAAAGATAATCTGTTCAGCAAAAGTATTTGGCCCCAGAGGCCCAAGTAATTACAATCTCAGGAAGAATCCACAAAAACACCCCAAATCCATTATCCTGAACTGTCTCAAAATCAACATCCTGTACCAAAAGTACATTATCTCTCATGTGGGTGAGAAATAGGTCGTTTAAGACAAAGAATGCCTATTATTACTGCAGCCAATGCCTGGTGCCTCATGATATCACTGAGACCCCTGTTTCCGTGACTCCATCACTGCAAGCACAAGGGTCTGCTGCATCTTCTATGTCAAAACCTTAGGAAGCCTAAGTAGTGAATTATTTTTCTTGTCTGAATTCTGCTTAATGGAATTCTGGGATGAAAATGGACTCTGACAGCAGGATTTGTTGGGTGAAATATTAATAATCACTTTTGTTTTTTTTCTATCACCGAATAGCATGACACATTTTCTATTACCGTCCTCCACCTGGCTCCATTATCAGCAGACAGCAGGTGATTGGATATGTTTCTGAGGTTGAGTAACAACACTCTATTTCTCTGGCTCATTCAGCCAGATGGAGGGGTTTGAGAAGGCCAGCTTACGCTGAAGGTCTGGAAACATCTCTTTTATATAGAGATGATGGTAAGTAGCATATTCTTGTTTTTAGTGCTCTTGAAAAAACATGGACTGACAACAAAATATGATGGGTCATTCAATTCTGTGATGTTTTCATATGTTTTGTTTGTTTGTTTATGCCCACCATTTGGCAGTTTTAGGGTCACAGAACATTTAGGGCCATATTGCGACCACTTTTTAAGGAACTAGTGGACACAATACACTTCATAATGTATGTTAAAACATTACACCTACAAGATGTGATTTCTATAAGCAAAATATGTAAACTGGAGCTCAAACAAAAATTATACTCTATGCAGGTGAGTTTCATTTAATTTGCTTGCAGAGTATGTGAAAGTGCAATGGCCAAAGTTTGTGAGTTTTTTTCTTTTTGTTTTCAAATAAGAGGGCTTTGCTAAAATCACCAGTGGTCATGTTGTTTTTTTTAAAAACTACATAATAGCTCAATGTCTTTCCTGGGCTTACTAAAACAGAAAGTTGAGAGCAGATTTGCATTCTAGAGAGCATTTAACCAGACAACAATCTGTGATAAGTCAAAAAACTCTCTGGCCTATTTTGTCTATTTTTAAAAATATGTACATCTGCTAACAGTTAATACTAAAATACATATTACGTGGCCTCTAGGGTAAAAGACATGGACTACAAGCCACAAAACACCAATTTTGATTAATAAGCAAATTCATTAAGCTGTCAAAGGTGTGCAATCATGCAAAATAGATTTTTTTAGGCAGAATTGTAGCGCTAATCTTATTAGTGAGAAATAAAAAGGGATAAAACACATTTAGGGCTTTTTTTCTCAACCTCCTCTCATGGTGTTCATCTCTGTTTTTGACATTCCAGACACATGAAAAATAGTTTAATCAGACCACTATTACACAATAATACAACAATAAGTGCATCTTTTACCTCACCCAGACAGTTCATACATACTGGTGATTTTGTGCATTGTACATCCATACACCTCAAAGTGACTTCACTTCAAGCACACTGTGTAAAATGTCTGTTTGTATATGTTGTGTTTATTGCTTATTTGATANNNTGTCTGTTTGCACTTTTGTTATATGTTGTTGTGTTATATTAATAGCTGCACATTTGGAGTTTGGGGAAACGCAATTTCGATCCTCTGTGTAATTACTGTTACATGGTCGGATTGACAATAAAGTTCACTTTGACTTTGACTTTGATTAGCCAGCGTTGTTGTTTATGCGCTCTGCTAAGACGCACTTAATATTGTCCATATTACTGTAAGGAGGCTGTATAAGCTAAAGAAGGGTCTGAACATGCACTTGCTGGCTGCATGGAATTCTCTATGCATTTAAAAAAGAACAACAAAGAACATTTAGTCATTTAGTCTCTTCTCAAAGAAGAAGTTTGATTAATGTTGGTTCCAATATATTAATATATACATAATATATCATTTCTAATGTCTGTGTTGTTTTTTTATTTTCCTCTTTGTGTAACATAAATGCCTGGCAACAACATAATTTACATTTTGTTATGAAACTATCTATTAAACAATTTACAGTGTGTACTAAAAAAATGTTTTTAATTTAATTTAAATGGAATGCAGAAATACTAGTAAAATGCTGTAAAAACGTTAATTTTAAGTTTTTCTAGCATTTGTTGTTTGTACATTTAAAATACCACATTTTAAAATATCATCCCAAAACTAACTGCACTTTTCTAAGCTATTTGCAGTGACTATTAACCAATTTGTGTTGAGAGAGACGTCCCATTTGCATTATTCTGAACGACCCTATGCCATTTGCTTAAAGAATGCAAATGGCAATTTTTTACAAGACAAAACACAAATAGTGTGCATTAATAGGGTGCAAGCAACATCTGTCAGAGTCTACACAGGAGGTGAAATTTTTTTGTTATTTTAGTATGGTGAACATATTTCAGCGTTTCTCGCAGCTCTGCTATATTTCTATTTGGGGAGTGCAATATACAATATACTAATATTAATCTTAACATCTAAACATAATTTCAGGCAATAAGTAGCTAAAAAAGTCATATTTGTAACATTTACTGAGTTATTTAGCAGGATATTATAATCCAAGAATCATGCCCCCAAAAGTCATTATAATGCGAATCTCAGATGGTGAACAAGTACTGGGTGTGTAATTTTACATTTTGGCACCTTGGATTGCACAGGGAAAAGATCTCCTCCATCTCAGACTCCAGGGAAGCGAATCCCTGCGGATGTTTTCCTGAGGCGAACAAGCCAGTGTATATGCAATGCCGCGCTCTGTCTCTGCACAGCTTGCCATTGTCTTCCACTTGGCCTGCTAAGAGCTGGCAAATATGCAATTAATCCCGACTGCACACTCCTATGAATCTCAACCTCCTTCTCTCCCCTCCATCAATGCAGCTGCATTTCCGCATGACTTGTCTCCTTGATTAGGAGTCGTTGAAAAGAGATGAACTCTGGGAATTTCACTCCCCGCCCTCTCTACAAACAGCCCTGTCATTTACATCCTCACATCATTTCCAAATGTTTGTGAATGCTTGAGGTATCTTGCGGGTCCCACTTTTCAAAAGGATAAAGGATGATTTTAAAATTGATGGCACAGACCATCAACTTGTTCTTAGTTTAACTGGCCAAAGTGAAATAAAGTTTGAAGCTCATTTGTCTGGCTGAGAACACCACTAACACAGCCTTGAGCTGAAGACTGGGCAAAACAGATATTAAACGAATGTTCTGGATTCAATACAAGTTAAGCTGTATCGACAGTGTAGGTGGCATAATGTCAATGACCACACAAAACAATTAAGACTTAACCAGCAGTTTAAATAAAACTGGCAATACAGTAATGCACAATATAAGTACAAGGACAAGGCAACAGAAATTAAAGTACACATAGTTTTAAAAGTGCAATCAGTATAGTGTAGTGTTAACATGAGACTAATGGAATAATAATTCATTGCAGAAAACCCACAGAAATTATGTGGATAAAACAATCAGAAGTTCATCAACCTAGAAAAGTAGTCCCACCACAAAATTGCTATTTAAAATTGACAGCAGAAATGTCACTTATTTTATACAAAACATTTAATATTAGCTACTGAACAAAAAGTAAGCTACACATTCTTGCTTTAAACTCTGCTAAACAGTAGCTGATGCCCATTTTAGGTGTATTACTGTAAACGCCATTTTTTTTAATGAAATCTCAGGGACGGGTCAAAATAATTTTTACAATACCACACGCTCTCGGTGGAGCTAATTTGTATTAAACCCAGAATATTACAAGAGCCAAGGGCAATATGAAATTTTGCTGTATGTGGTCGAAAGCTACAGAGAGAGATTGTGAGGAAAATCTGGAAGCCAAGTACGTGATCCTTACAAATAATGAACTAAGTAACTCACAAGCCACAGTTTAAGTGCAGTACTTAAGCGGAATGGGCTCGTTTTTGGGGCCAGGTACCTTGTCACTTGCCTTAAGGCTGTGCTGTGTGTGCATTCAAGCAGATTTGGCATGTGTCAGGGCTCATTGTCTGCAAAGCCCACAGCCAAGCTCCCTTTAGCTCTCTGTCAGCATAAGACGTGAATTTCCAGGTCCCATGACCCCCCACCTCTCTACAGCGGGTGCTGTAGGCTTTTGTGGAATGAGACCATTTGAAAAAGATTGGGTTCCATGCCACTTTGAGAACCGTTAACAATGAGCAGCCCTGTCGGCTCTCCTGAGTTGCAAGGGTTAAGGTAAGGTTGCCTTGCAACCTCCCTAGCATTAGTTCTGTCAAATGCTTACCACCAATTTATCAGAACAAGCAGAGATTTTAGGAATCTGTTTTATCAGTACTAATGTAGCTTTGGAGGGGGCTGACTGCTTCAGGTGTTTATAGCAGTCTAATGCACCATTATTTCCCTTCACGTGCAACTTCTATAAGACATTCTGACTTTGTGGTAAAAACTGAATAAAAATTCATAACAGCCTAAAGAAATGTCTGAGAAATAAGGAGGAGCAGACATTATAGCCATGTGAAAAAACTCTTGTGTTAAAAATACTTGCTGTTTTTCAAATTCACTTGTGATTTTGACCTGCATGAAACTGCCTGTCTCATCAGGGTTGGTAAGCTGCCACAGTTGTTTGCTGTTTTATAGATTTTTTAATTAATTTTTGAACAGCCTGGCTATGAAAAACAGATATTGTGTATTTGTATAAAAGCTCTAAATTGAATTGAAAAGTGTTTTGTGGTGTATTGTTGCAACATTCTAAAATGGTTCCACACTTGGTTTGATTTAGATGTGAGAAATGTTTACAAAAAATTGACTGCAATGTGAACACTCTAAACAAAGACCCTGTTAAAGCATTCAAATCATCACAGAAGGCGGTCTGAGATTGGTTCATTTTCAGTCTGCTTTCCAGTTCACTTATAATTGTAAATTGTAAATTGTAAACTCAAGGTTTACTTTATATTTGCAAAAACGTGAATACTTTCATTCATAAATTACTATACAATGACGCGATGAGTAACATTTACATATATGCATTTGGCAGACCCTTTAGCAACTTACAATTTATTCGGGTTATACATGTTGTCAGTACATGTGCTCCCCGGGAATTAAACCCACAACCTTTGCACTACTCACACTATGCTCTACCAACTGAGCTGCAGGAACACAGTAACAATGATACACTTACAAATAGCCACTTTTTCTAGTTTTACAGACAATGATGCGCAGTCTTTCATGTGCTAAAGAGTACAATGTACAAATGTTTATGAAGTTGTCTATGTGTACACTTTACATATGAACGTTAATAAACCAGAAAATGATCACTTTGCTTGATCACAATTAAAATAAACCAAATAGTCCACTTTTATGGCCAAGAACACTGTGAATGCAAAGAGAACAGGGTACATTTTGACATTTGAAGTGAACACTTAGGATTTGCATTATTGTAGTTGAAAGCAAGAACTAAACATGCTGAACTAAAAACATCTTTGTTATTCTTCTTTGTATGTAGTCTTTCTTCATTGCCAGCCTGAATGAACACTGCATTTGAAGACATAAAACACTACTCAAATCTGTTTCAAATTCAGTACAAGATGCACTACAAATCCCTTTTATAGCCTTTGATACAGTCTTTTTAAAATTCATTAGTGAGGTTTTTATCTGCCAAACTTTAGCTCTGATGTTGTCCATTCATTCTTTTTAGTCACGGTAACAGCAAAGACAGAAAGAGAGCAAAGACTCCGACTCAGAGAAAATGGCAGGTTTTCTTCCTGCTCATTTGTCAAGCAAAATTCATACAAAAGCGAACAAAAAAGCCTCTAATTGTCAAGATGAATTTATTTTACCACCCTTAAACTTTTGACCAAGACAGAAGAGCAAGAAAGGACAGCTTACTCGTCCTTATTCAAATGAATAAATGTAGCCATGGTGGCACGTGTCAGAGTAAGATTTTTCTGTGGTTTCTCTCCCCCGTGGAGAGGAATTGACTCTCTTTCTCTCATCCTCGGATGAAGTGGATGTAGAGAGTGTTGATGATTCCCCCAGTCCCTGCAATATGAGGAGTTTTTGGAGGTTGTTACTTTGGCTGTGGCTAAATTGAACTTCGATTGGCCCTCCGATGTGAGTGACCTACGATGTCCGTTCCTCCTTAGTGCTCTCTAGAGGCCAATCTGTTAACCCTGCCACCCCGGGTGTTTCAGGGCACAGTAGCATCAAACAATGGCTCCCTCCAGTGTTTGCCAAAATCAGCAAGCATGGGTGGGTTACCACCTCTGCGGAGGTCCCTAGAGAGTTTAGATTGAAGGCTCCCTGCGGGGCTTCCTTTACAGGGCACCGGTCTTTTTACTCAAAACATACCAGAGACCAGTCTCGAGAGACTGGTTCCCCTAAGAGACCATCTGGCTGCCTGTAAAGTACTGCCACATGTGTCTCAATGGGTCCTGAGCACTATAGAACTAGGTTACAAGATTCAATTCAATTCAATTGCTGTCCGCCTACCTTCAAGGGGGTTCTCCCCATGCTTGTGGGTTTTGCTCTGGTTATGGAACAGGGAGTAAATATTCTCTTAAGGAAGGAGGCCATTGAGGTGGTCCCTCCTCAGCACAGGAAGGCAGGGCATTTCAGCCGCTACTTCATTGTTCCTAAGAAGGATGGGGGGTTGTATCCCATTTTAGATCTGCGTCTCCTGAACCGCTTAGTCATGAAACTGAAGTTCAAGATGCTCACTGTAAAACAGGTCGTGTCTCAAATCAGGTCAGAGGACTGGTTTGTCACGATAGATCTGAAAGATGCATATTTTCATATCCCCATCCTTCCTCAACACAGGAAGTTCCTGAGGTTTGCTTTCAGGGGCAAAGCTTACCAATATCGGGTGCTTCCCTTCGGCCTAGCAACTTTCACAAAAGTTGTGGATGCAGCTCTGGCTCTTCTGCGATACCAGAGCATCCGCATACTCAATTATATCGACGACTGGTTGATACTGGCTCATTCAGAGCAGGTGGTAGTTCGACATCGAGATGTCATTCTAAATCATATGAAAGAGTTGGGGTTCAGACTGAACACTGAGAAAAGTGTGCTTCTCCAGCGCAGAGGACTACTTATCTGGGTGTAGTATGAGATTCGACCACGATGCGGGCACATCTGTCTCCTGCTTGAGTAGAATCGATCTTCAGTGCAGTCACGACAGTCAAACAAGGCCAGTCACTCACTGTAAAACAGTTTCAACAACTGCTAGGTCTCATGGCAGCTGCGTCCAATGTGATTCCATTCGACCTGCTGCACATGAGGCCCTTACAGTGGTGGCTCAAGACCAGGGGGTTTTCCCTGAGGGGAAATCCTTTCTGCAAAATCAAGGTAATGCGGTGCTGCCTACGTGCCTTAGACATGTGAAAGAAACCTTGGTTCCTTATTCAGGGCCCATTGCTGGGAGCTCTTTGCCGCTGTGTCTCACTAGCGACAGATGCATCCCTCACCAGTTGGGGAGCGGCCATGAGTGGCCACCCAGCCCAGGGTCTGTGGAGAGGTCACCAGCTTTCATGGCATATCAACTGCCTAGAGATGTTGGCGGTGTTCCATGCTCTCAGGCATTTCCTCCTGCACCCAAGAGGTCAGCATGTGTTAGTTCTCACCAACAACACAGCAGTGGTCTCCTATATCAACCAAAGGAGGTCTGCGGTCCTGCCCGCTTTACAAGTTGGCACACCAGATCCCTATGTGGTACCAGGGAAAACTCCTCTCGCTGAGAGCAGTTCATATCCCTGGATGTCTCAATATGGGAGCAGACATCCTGTTGAGACAGGGAATTCACCTCTGAAGAGGCAACGCAATGTCCCCTTTGGTTCTCTCTACTTCATCCAGCTCCTCTGTGGCTGGATACCATGGTGCACAGGTGCCATTTTACACCCCCGCCCATGGCGGTGGAAGCTGTGGGTATGGCCCCTGAGGGGGGCACAACTCGTAGCTTCCAGTCTCTCAACTGAGGTTGTTGGGACCTGGCCGTGGTATTAGAGGCATTTTGTGCTCCACCTTTCAAGCCCATTGAGGAAATTGATCATTATTTGTCGATCAAAAGGGCTTTTTTGTTGGCAATCACTTCTCTGAGGAGAGTGGGTGACCTTCAGGCCCTTTCTGTGGCCCCTTCCTATTTAGACTTTGCACCCGGTTTGGCCAAAGCATTTTTATACCTGAGATGGGGTTATGCTTCTAAAGTACTCTCTAATGTACTACGGACGGTCGTACTACAGGTCTTTTGTCCTCTTCTCTTTCAGGAGAATGACCAGGAAAAGCTTAATTGTGTATGTCCACAGACCTGCCCTATGGAGGACGACTGACCAGCTCTTTGTCTGCTTTGGTCTTCATAAGCGCGGTTCCCCCACTACCAAGTAGACTCTTGCTATCCGCATAACTTATAAGTCCCCTGGTATTTCCCCACCTAAGGGGACCAAGGCTCACTCTACCCGGGGTATGGTGGCCTCAAAGGCCCTTTATGCAGGTGTCCCAATTCAGAACATCTGCGACGCTGCGGGATGGTCCACTCCCTTGACCTTTGTGAGGTACTATGGCCTCGATATTCGAGCCACTCCTGGCTTTTCTGTTCTCGTGCCCTAACTGAGCCATTTCACACAGGGGGCAGGAAAACCTTCAGTCTGGGATAGTTGGCATCTCGTTCCCAACACGTTTCGACGCAGCTCGAGTTCCTGAAAGGAAAAATCTCAGGTTACATATGTAACCCAGGTTCCCTGAAGGGAACAAGATGCTGCGTCTCCAGCCATACTTCCGGTACCCCTGCCTGCGCTCGCTTCATTTTCTTTTTGAAGCTACCGGTTTGCTCAGCGCACGCACTTTTAAGCTTCCTGGTTGTGATGTCAACCCGCCTGTGACGTATCGTATGTACTCAATGCTGTGTTTGACCAAAATCAAATAATGCAGAAAGCCATGTAAAAGTCAAACAATATAACACAAGCACATCTGCATGAGTTTCAGTTGTGCTGATGTTTATTATTGCAGCGCGCTTGCATTTATATGCTTTTAAACAAGAGTATATATAAACAGAAAATTAGGATAGTTTATGTTTTAGATTCTTATCAGTTCTTTCTCGGCCAGTGAAAATAGTTCCAAATAAAGGCCAAAGCATCCGGGTTGCATGTTGCCAAGCAACACAGAGATCGTCGGGCTGAACGACACAACCTCGCAGAGTGATACAAACGGTACAACAAACCTTTCAAATCAAATTGGAGAATTGTAAGTAACTTTTGTATAAAATACAATATAAGCCAAACAATACAGTACAATACCATGTGCAATATACTTCAAAGTATAGGCAGATTATAAGTTTATATGGGGGACAGGGTAAATTTTTATTACTGACTGCTAGTTATTATGATAGTTTCTAATATGAGATGCTAGAATGTTATTGATATGCTGATATGTGTTATTCTTAAAATTGTTGTTAAGCAACATAAGAGCAGCAGGAGGCATGTGCATAAGAGTGATAATATAATCATAATTCAAACATAATAATTCCAAAAGTAATTCCAAAAGATTGAACGAGTGTTAATATCACAAAATGTCACTAAACCACAAGATCAAACAATTAACAAATAACATACAATGGCATCAGTCAGGTGATTATAAACAGTTGATGTGTTTCTCTGTTGATTATGAGTGTCAAATATACTCTCCTGTAAATAAATCCTGTGGTTCATGGTCAGTCATAAGCACTAGGGCTTCATTAATAGAGTTTTGTAATGTCCAATAAGAGCATAGCTGTAGTGCAGTCAGGCATTAGTGACATTCTCCAGAGCCATTTTGCTCCTTTTTGAAATTACACACAAAGTTAAATGCAAATGCTAAAGAGATTTGATCATTCTAAAAGCAGTAATTATCTCATTCAAAGTAAAGCCGCTATGCCCCATCTGATGGCAACCACTGTGCCATGTTTGTGCGTGCGCATACTGCTTTTACTCAGTGGCTTTAGGCTAAGATGAGACAAGACCCCGAGGCTGCTTTTCTAAAGATCCCAAACCCCTCCCAGCCCACATCTGCCCGCTCTGTCCTCACTGGACCCAAACTGCTTAGAATAATGCATGCACATTTTAAATGCCCCGAGATGTCTGTATGCTCAAAATGGTGCCTGTAGGCTTTGCATAAAAAAGAAGGGCTACTGTAATGTTGCTTGGGTCCATCTAGCTTACCAGCACAACACTTGATATCTGTTTTCTTTTCAAATAAAGGCTTCTTCAATGCATGTTTCTTACAAATATTTTCATCTATGTCTCTATCAGGAAGCTGAACTGAGACTCTATAAAGAGGCTTATCTTTTAAATCAGAGGTTCTTGATTGTGTACAGCCCGACTCATTCGTGTCTTCTGTACTGAACACACCTGACACCTAAGTGAGACATGCAAAATCTGCAGGGCTGTGGCTCCTAAAAACTACTGTTTAAAAAAAACAGAATTAGAAGATATTGGCATATAAAATATAAGAAATGTGCTGACATGGTATTTAAATAGTGTTTGCAGGGTTTAATGCACAGTATTCAGTTAGTAGGTTAGTATTCCATTCCAAACATTTATTATGATTCAGAAGTAACATTTGAGGCGTTTTTTTTTTAAGTAATGCATTTAGACAAACCAACATGCTAAAATAAATCAGACTCCCAACACACATTTCTTTGTGTTCACTGTATCTTATCAATTTCCTTAACTGAACAAACAATTCATTTAAATTTAAACAATGTATGCTGTAATTCTGTACCGTGTCCTGGGTTTGTTTTTTTATTGTTAGCCTAGAGTGGGGAATATGATTTCATATAAAATGTATTCATATGTAGCAAGTAAGCATCTGCCTTCCCACCATCACTGCGCCAGTCATTTGACTTATTCGGTTACGTGGTCTGAGCTTTTAGCTTATTCGCTGTAAGTCATTTTAACAACAATAAACCAGGTGGTTCAAATAAAATGCTTGTTACAATAGTCTCCTCTACACGCAGGCCTGAAGGACAGACTGAAATGCCAATGCGCTGTCCAAAGAACATTTCCTTCCATTTTAAAAGCAGAGCATCAGAGCGTGAAACAGACAGTAATCACTGTGCCGAATGTATCAGTGCTAAAAAAAGAGTACGATGCAGTTATTAACCTGTCGACATGGGCAAATATTAACATCACTTACACTTACACAATATTAACATCACCGGAAATAAAAAATACATTTCCATAACCTCGGTTTAGAGTGAACGTTGAAAGAAGTGACACTCCAAAGTGTTTCCTCCAGGGGCAGAATAACAAAGTACACATTACTCATTGGAGAAACAGTGTTCTGCGCATCACAGATCAAGCTCACCTGGGTCAAAATCATTTTAGATGTCTGCTATCCCAGCATTCCCGATGTTAATACATTTTCTAAACCTATGTTATTTTTGCTTTCACCCTCTTGTCACGATATGTGAAGGGTTCTATAAAATGATGTGAGCGAGCAGAAGAGGACAACAAATAAAGATGTACATATTTGGTTCACTGCATGTTAACTCAGACTCTATTCAAAGCAGCCAGTCATGCACAATAGGACCCGCCATTGTTCAGCCAAACATAATGTAGGAAATGTAATCTAAGTAACTTGTTATGACTTGTATTGCATACAAATGATTTTAACGCACTACAGTCTGAACTGAGAGTGATTATAAATATAGAGTGATTTGATAATGAGTCAGAGGACGGTGGCCACATTTAACCTGTGAATACTGTTACAAATATCCCAACACACTCTCATAAAGTATTGCCACTGTACTGATTTTATTTTTGCAAAAGCGTCATTCGCTCCAGGAGGGCTCTCTTTGAGGAGGGAGCCCTCATTAGCGTTTCTCACGGTGCTGGTCCCGCTTCTGCTGAGGCGGAGGGAGCGGCAGCTGCATTTGTGGGGTTCGCAACTGGACTTCATGGAGGGAATTGAGACGGGCATGTCCCTATCTCACTCCTCCCCTGTCAGGTCCTCCACTCTCTCCCTAGGATCGGAAGCACGCACTGCGGTTTCTTCCCTTCAGGGAGAGGGTTCTGCTCTCCACCTCTCATCAACAGAAGAGTTAGATGTAGAGAGTGTTGATGAGCAGGTTGTGTCCCCGCACTACGATGAGCTAGTGGAGGTAGTCACCAGAGCGGTTTCTAAGCTGAACATCGACTGGCCCTCTGAAAAGCAGTCCATTCAGCATAGGAGCCTCTTAGATGAGAGGTTCCTAAGTAGCCAGTCGCTTCCTCCACGCCGGAGCCTGCCTTTTTTCCCTGACCTCCATGTGGAGATCTCTAAATCTTGGAAAAGGCCTTACTCCGCTCGCCTTTTTAGCCCTGCCTCGCAGTTATATGGCAACGTGGCATGGATCAGCAAGCAGGGGTACAAGGCGATGCCCCGGGTTGAACAGACACTAGCCAGCTATCTGTCACCCGAAGCGGCGTGGCATCCTTGATCTGGCATCCTTGAAGGCTCCAGCCCTTGGTAGCTGCAGAGCGTCATCTCTGGCTGACCTTGTCCAACCCCAAAGAAAAGGACAGGGTCTTCCTTCTGGACGCCCCGCTTGTGCCTTCTGGCCTTTTCGGCGACTCTGTCAACTCGGTCGTTGACAGGTTTCAGGAGACACGCAAACAAGTGGAGGCGTTCCAGCGCTTCCTCCCTTGCTGCTCTCATCCCCGAGGGGCTGCTAGACGGGAGCAGCCCCCTCCATGTACCAGCTCATCACGCCGGGACATGCAAAAGAGGAGCGTCGCCTCTTGTTCTCCCCCTCTAAGGGTGCGGTTGACATGACGTTCAGGCTTGAGGTCCTCCAAACAAGATCTGAGGACTGTTATAGCTTCCCGGAGGATCTCAAGCCAGAAGCCCAGACCATCATGGCTCAGGGCCTCAGAGGGCTGCCCCCCAGGGATCACCATTCGGTGCCAGGTCTCCTCCAGGGTTCTCTTGAGTACAGTCTGCTACCCCTGCCGCCCCCCGTGCTTCAGGGCATAGCAGCCTCAAGCGAGTATTCCCCCTGGGTTCCGCCCCAAGAGGTAGCAGACCCAGGAGACTCACAACCTCTAAGGGGGTCCTTAGGGAATTTAGTTCGGATGTCTCCTGCCGGACAACCGTTACAGGGCACTGATTCTCCTTTTTTGGGCACTCGAGAGGCTGGTACCCTTAAAGTATTTCCTGCCAGGTATATCTCATTGGGTCCTGCACACTTTAGAACAGGGATACAGAATCCAGTTCATTTCTCGCCCACCGGCTTTCAGTGGGATCCTGCCAACTCTGGTGGGCCCAGTGCAAGCTCTGGTGATGGAACAAGTAGTTTCCCTGTTAAGGAAGGAGGCCATCGAGGTGGTTCCTCCTCAGCTCAGGCAAACAGGGCTATACAGTCGCTATTTCATAGTTCCCAAGAAGGGTGGGGGTCTGCGTTCTATCCTAGATCTCAGGTTCTTAAACCGCTCAGTCAGATGACTGAAGTTCAAGATGCTTACGGTGAAGCAGGTTATATCCCAAATCAGATCCGAGGACTGGTTTGTCACCATAGATTTAAAAGACTCGTACTTCCATAACCCCATCCTTCCTCAGCACAGGAAGTTCTTGAGGTTTGCGTTCAGGGGCGAAACCTACCAGTATTGAGTTCTTCCGTTCGGCCTTGCTCTGTCCCCCCGCACTTTCACCAAATGCGTAGATGCTGCCCTGGCCCCTCTGAGGCTGCAGGGTACCTGCATTCTAAAGTATATCGATGATTGGTTAATCTTAGCTTCCTCAGAGCATCTGGCAGTCCAACATCGACATGTTGTTCTTGCCCACATGAAAGAACTGGGGTTCAGACTGAACACCGAGAAGAGTGTGCTTTCTCCATCACAGAGAACCACCTATCTGGGTGTTGTTTGGGATTCAATCACGATGCGGGCACATTTGTCTCCCGCTCGAATAGAATCTATCCTAACTGCAGTCTCGAGAGTCAAGCAAGGCCAGTCCCTCACTGTGAAGCAGTTCCAGCAGCTGCTGGGTCTGATGGCAACAGCGTCCAATGTGATACCTTTTGGCCTGCTGTGCATGAGACCCCTGCAGTGGTGGCTCAAATCCAGGGGGTTTTCCCCAAGGGGAAATCCGCTCCGCATGATAAAGATCACGAGACGGTGTACCCGTGCCTTAGACATGTGGAGAAAACCTTGGTTCATCTCTCAGGGCCCACTGTTGGGAGATCTCGGTCGTTGGTTATCCTAGCGACAGATGCGTCCCTCACTGGATGGGGAGCAGTCATGAGTGGCCGCCCAGCCCGCGGTCTATGGGAGACTCGCCATCTTACTTGGCACATACATTGCCTAGAAATGCTAGCTGTGCTTCGGGCTCTAAAACATTTTCTCCCAGACCTGAGAGACCGCCATGTGTTGGTCTGCACCGACAACATGGCGGTGATGGCATATATCAACCACCAGGGAGGTCTGCGGTCGTGCCCACTTTACAAACTGGTGCACCAGATCCTGGTATGGTCCCAGGGAAACCTGTGCTCACTGAAAGCAGCCTATATGCCTGGACGATGCAATGTGGGAGCAGATATTCTGTCAAGGCAAGGGCCGAGGCCCGGGGAATGGAGACTTCCCTCCGAGGTGGTGACACAGATTTGGAGGATTTATGGGCAAGCCCAAGTGGACCTCTTCGCCTCTCAAGAGACTGCGCATTGTCCCCTCTGGTTCTCTCTAGTTCATCCAGCTCCTCTTGGACTAGATGCCATGGTTCAGACGTAGCCGAGGCTCCTTCTGTATGCGTTCCCTCCTATTGCCCTGCTCCCAGGAGTTCTAGAAAGAATCCGCCAGGACGCGGTATCTGTGCTCTTAGTAGCCCCGTACTGGCTGAGCCGAGTGTGGTTCTTGGATCTCGTAACTCTCCTAGACGACTCTCCCTGGAGGATCCCCTTGAGGGGATATGTCATTATTATAGTCTTGCAAAATATGAAAATATCTGCACCTTAGAGAAAGGTGCATTGATATGTGAGTCTGAGAGGAATCTGTTAGGAATCTCAAGTGAGAACTTAAGCAATAGCTGAAGATTTTGGTGCTGACAGAAGTCACTACAGCACTATCAAGCTTCTATTTTATATGCGCTAAAGCCACTTTATTTTCCTCATCTGTCTGGAATAAAAGATTTTATTTACAAATATAAGATCTGTTTTCTTTTCTTGAGTTTTATTTGTTGTGCATTTACATGGTCATCTAATTTAAATCATGCATGACTAATGGATTTCAGTTTTTTTTAAACATAATCTGATGGGGCATTGGTTGGTCAATATTCTGAGAGAGTTGTGTGGCTTTTTGCATCATTATTCACTTCCTGCATAGAATCTCTACAAGTGTTATTCCTGACTGAGCATGTTTCTTTATATGCAACAGCATACCTGTTTACAAAAAGAGCAGGTGTATCTGGCTATCACAAAGCACACATCCTCTAAAACTCATACCACTTTGAAGTTTCATTTACTTTAGGCTTCAAACCAACCAAGAGCGTCTTGCAGCATACATGTGCCAAAATAGCTGCAGGCATGGAGGTTAAGGCACTCTACAAAGTCACCATAAGCCAAAATCTTAA
Source organism: Ambastaia sidthimunki (assembly GCA_036877625.1). Taxonomy (NCBI): domain Eukaryota; kingdom Metazoa; phylum Chordata; class Actinopteri; order Cypriniformes; family Botiidae; genus Ambastaia; species Ambastaia sidthimunki. Next base: position 17,424 of record JAZGTK010008311.1, read on the forward strand.
AGGAATGTTTCCAGCACCTGACTGAATGCATTGCAGCCTCAGTTCAGTTGGAATGTGTTCCGGTATAAGCCAGGCTGGGGTGACGCTACATTTTCACAATACAAACTTCACAGCATGCTCACAAGCTTTCACACAGAAATTCCTACAGCATTACTATAGTTTCAGCAGGCAGAAAATGCATCTTGATGTTGCGGCTGTTCAAAAAGGAATGAGAAGCAAAATAGTAAAGAAGTGTGAGAGACGCATTCCTGATGAAACATTAAACTATTACAGAAAAGACCTTAAATTCATGTGTGTTCAAATACTTCTGAACCGAATATCAAATTTACCCATTTATTCAAGCTGCTATATATATTTCATTTTGCCTTTCATTCGACAGCAGAATGTACATGTCATGTAGTAAAAACATCAGACAGACAGATATGTTTAAATCAATTCTCAAATTGTAAAAATAAAATACTAAACAACAATAAATATTATATAACATTTTCCCAGATATCACAAAAAACATGCATTTCTCACATATTATTCTAGTATATTAAACATTGTTTTATTGTTATTAAGTTAGTATATGTTTATTTTTGTTGTCTAAATACCTGGGTCATTCTTCAATTTGTGGCAAATGGCAAATGTGAGGCAAATGGTGGCAAATGAGAGGCAGAATTTGTAAAAATGCTTTTTTTTTTATAAAATGTATTGCTATGCATTTAAAATTAGTTTAATATGCTATATCCATTAAAATAGAGGCTTAAGAACATTTTGATTTTTAAAAAATTATATCATTTCAAACACTGGTGACACAACAACTTATGTCTATGGTGTTACCAATATTTGAAGTAAACTTTTGGTTTGTTCTAAAATGAGCAGGGAAATGCAACTTTAGGTAATAATTAATAAATAAATAAATTACTTTAAGGATTCAGTTCCATTGATCATTTAAATTTCAGTTTTTAAAAGAAACTGAAAGTTTTACCAGGAAAGACAGTAACACCACAGACA
>JAZGTK010008313.1:0-18421 GCA_036877625.1 Ambastaia sidthimunki
GTGTTCCTGCAGATGCGTGTGGGCTGTCAGACCCGCCGCACATCGAGAGCCTGCAGGAAAAGGCTCAGGTGGCCCTGACCGAGTATGAGCGCATGCAGTATCCAGGTCAGCCCCAGCGCTTCGGGAGACTTCTGCTCCGACTGCCCGCCCTGAGAGCCGTGCCCGCCAGCCTCATCTCTCAGCTCTTCTTCATGCGGCTTGTTGGCAAGACGCCCATTGAAACGCTTATCCGAGACATGCAACTCTCCGGAAGCTCCATCAGTTGGCCATACGTGCCCGGACAGTAGATGAACAATTGGAGGGCTTTGTTCCCGTGTCCTATCTCAGGCTTTTTCCCCATGATTGATGCATTAAGTGTGTGAGAAGATGTTGGTTTTGTGTTTTGGGTCTTTGTATATAGCGAATAACTAAAAGTGACTGGATGACACGTGTTTCTATGCAGTTTATCTGAGCCATGACGGCTTGCATCATCAGCAGCAAGAAAATGAGCAAGTATAGTTTTGTGTGCTGATATGTGACATTTATCCAAAGTGTTTATAATACCTTCTTATGGAGAGCTGTAGTGAACTATTTTAAAAGTATAGTGTAGATGTACATTAAGAATCTTTAAATATTGCAATTCAGAGACTGAAAGGTTGAGATATATATCATATACTTGAAAAATCTGTGGTGAACAGTGTTTAAAATGGACTAGCATACTGCATACCACACTGTACTGTACTTCATATTGCATATTTTTTAAAGTACGCAAAACTACACAATATGCAACCATAAATGCTTCAAACTGTAGAATGTTACACTGATGTCACAGAACTTTATTATGTTGCATGTTTAATGTGGTGTTCAGATATTTCAGAAATAAATATAGTATTTGACATTTTAAATCTAAGTTTGGTTGATCTGATCAAATAATAAGCCAGAAAAGAGATTAAGGCAGATATTTTTACCCTCTACAAGAAGATGAAGTCAAACATTGTGAGATACTGTATTCTGTGTTGTGTGCTCTGTGTACTGCACATTTGGCGAATGTAGAAAGTCTTCAAAAAATCTTGTGCATACAAAAATTTGAACACTTTACACTGTATACATGCTATAGTGCAGAAATAGTATGAGGAGCATTGTAGTGTGATATTCTAAGTGTTGCCTATGTTTTGGATTGTCTTGTTTTAAGCAGTTCTATACAATTTATTACTGGGTTGAAGAAATGGTGAAAAATTTGCATTACTGACTGTAGAAAAAAGTAAATATTTTTATATGAACCCCTCATATATTGAGTATATTGATAAAAAATAAAATACATGTTGCTCAAGCTTTTCAGTAGAACTATTAATGATTAGTAATGTGTGATCTCAAGCACATGATAAGTAATAATAACATAATATTACATAATTTATAATATGAACCTTTACTTAAATTTGTAGGGTCAATGCCATGTAACAAAATGATTTTAGAAATCTAGATAATTTGGTTATACACAGAATAAGTTTTTACAAAAGTTATATTTGTAAGCTAAACTGCTTTTCCACTTTCTTTAAAATTAAGCAAAACTACAAAACTACAGTATGGAGTGATTTACTACAGCACTACTCATCAAGAGTTATTTAATGTACAATATTTTGTGGTATTTTGTTCACCCTGATAAGGTTTCCTCGATTTAGATGTTAAATGATCTGTCAGCAAAATTAAACACCGTATAGAATAAATTACACAAAATTTAAATACCACTTACCGCACACACATTTTGTTGATGTTTTGGTTCGGTTACCTGTCGCCCAGTTTTGTTGAACGTAGGTTATAAAAAGAGCACACAGCGCCCTCTGCTGGTGAATAGTGCCGGTACCCGTCTAAATCACAGCGAAATTACTGCAATCATCTATAGTCGTAGATATGCCCAAAAATATGTCACATCACCATTGAGGTATGCTCATCTGATAAATCTGGTTAAATAAATGAATTAAATCGACGAATAATATAAGTAAACAAGAAAGCAGTTTGCAGGGCAGGGTGTGTGTAGTGCAACCCAGCCCCTACATGACACACAAAGGGGAGGAACCCATCACTCTAAAAACTTACGAGATTACTCAAACAATCGCCCGAGAGCCTGAATAGGAAATAAAAGATATTTTCCGTCCCGAAAATGTCGTTCATACCCGGTCAGCCTGTCACAGCCGTTGTGGTGAGTTTGAATGCGTCTCAGAAAGTTTTTGCATGTGAAGCTATTCTAGCATTAGTTGTGTATTTCGCTTTGTGCTCCTCTTTCATTGTAAACGCTGATACAGATTCATTCGATCATATTTAACCGAGACAGCTGTTCAGTTACACACAATATTCCCCGCAAAACTAAACTACGAGATGCCAAAACAGTTTAAGTTAAAGATTTCACTTTAAGATAACAGTTTAGTGTACGGAACATGTTAGCCTGTTAGGCTAACGTTAGCAAGAGTTAAAATATTATTCATTATCCAGAATTGTTTATTGATGTTTTATTTTTAAATACAGCACGTAAATGCAGTTATTCTTGGTATGTATGTATTTGTTAGTATATTCAGTGTTTATATAAGCGACACAACAGCAAACTAACTAACAAATTTTTTATATGCAAGCCTAAGCAGCATATAAAGGAAAACATGTTGATTTAAACGACCAACAGTGCGATTCTTTTAATAAGCGTAACTGTTTGGGAGTTTGCTTGGTTATAAAACTAGCCTACATTTAAACGGATCTTACGTCACTCAGGTGTGAGCTCAGCAGGTGTGGTCCTGTTCTGCAGGTAGTGCTGCCATATAAGGTCATAAACAGCCACTGCTGATAACTCAAATTTGAGTCTCAAATTTGCTCAATAGTTTAGGGTAGGTAGTGTGTGCTACATGACACAGAGATATAAACTAACTTATGAGCTGATATTCTTTCTGTATTTCAGGAACGAATTGAAATTCAGAAACTACGGGATGGTGATAATTTAATATTAGGATTCAGCATTGGAGGGGGAATAGACCAGGATCCAAGCCAGAATCCATTTTCTGAAGACAAAACAGATAAGGTGAAGCACAAGTAGGAAGTCTTCACAAACAAAGGAGGAAAATACCATGGGTGTATCCCAATTCTTATTTGTGTATCCTCGTTTCTTTCCTTGCTTCCTTTCCTCGCATCTTGTTTTCCTCTTGTTAGAAATGCGAGGGAAGATGCAAAGATAGGAGGAGACAAAACACTTCTGCATAGGATATACCAGTGTTGCCTCGCTCAGGAAGCTTCCTCACTCCTCGTTTCTCGCTTCCTCAAGGGGCAATTAATGAATTGACACTTTGATTGATTTCCCTGTTACAGGCTGGAGGATGGAGGAGTGAGGAAACGAGGAAGCATTAATTTCAGTATTGAGAAGCACCCCATGTCTCATAAAAGAGTTAAATTTAGAGTCCGACATTTTGAATTTTGCTGTGCTTGTAACCTGCTGATGAACTCAGTGATGGTAACACCCTTGTGTTATAACTGATGTCATAGGGAATCTATGTGACACGCATTTCTAAAGGTGGACCTGCAGAGGTCGCTGGTCTCAGGATGGGAGACAAAATCATGCAGGTGAGAGATTAGCCATGATTTTAGATGGTATCAGTTGTGATTGTCATAATGCAAATCAACAGTGATGCAGAAGATTGTCCACCAGAGGACAATGGTGTAATTTTAATGGTAACAACTGTCAGAGTTCAAAACAATTTAAAGGTAGTGTAGGAAATTTTAGCGAGGCTAGAAATAGCCACATAGCTTTAAAAGCATGAGATCTCACTCTCCCTCAAAGTGCTTTTCAAAGCCACACCTCCAACACGTGATTGCATACATAGGTTGACAGGCAAGTAGGACATCCTATTATTGCACTCAGACCCATTGCAGTGATTCGACATACATTTTATGGTCCTGCACCTTCCACAGAAAATGTATATATGTGTATAAATATATTTAGACCATGATAGCTTTCATGATGCGAAGAGATTTTCAACCAGCATAGCAAAACATGTTTCCTGCCTTTAAGAGTAAATCTTAAATTTGATAAAATTATAGTGTTTAAAAATTCTTCATTTTTGTGAAACTGGAACAAGAATGCTAACACCTGCTAACAGGTGTATCCCAAATGTTTGTCCAGTAAAATGCCCTCTAAAATAAAAATGTCCTTCTCTCTAATACCATCTGCCAGCTATAGAAAGTAGTAAATTTTAAATGAAGTTCAGTTTTGTAAATGTCTTGTATGAATGTTTTTACAATAGCCAATAACAAAAAATCTCTCAAAGGAACAAAAGTATCATCAGTAAAATAAAGGTTCTGTTTGTTTTTATTGCGTCGTCTTAATTATCCACTCATTACATGTTTTGAAACTGAAATATCAACTAGTATAAAATGTTTTTTAATGTAACTCACCTTGGTTGCTGTGATATGTTGGTAATAGGTGAATGGCTGGGACATGACAATGGTCACACATGATCAGGCCCGAAAAAGACTCACGAAGAAGAACGAAGACGTGGTCAGACTCCTCGTCACTAGAAAATCCCTGGAGGAAGTAGTTAGACAGTCCATGATGCAACATTAATGCAGATCTCAAACACACTAATTCAAGCAAATGAATGTTGTTTTTGGTTAATCACGTGTTCAAGGCATGTTGTTTTAATAAAAAATAAACACTTTTCTTAGCCAAAGAGTGATGCCAAGAAACCCTTTTAGACTCTATGAACGAACAAATCAATCAATCACCTCTGGTATTATGATCTGGATGTATTGAACGCTTATAGATTTGGATCTATACTGACAGATATAATTGATCTCCAACAGGAATAATATAAATTGTATACAGTCCATAATTTGCATTACCAATTTCATATATGCTGTTAAAGCATTGCTTCATAAACTGGGGGTTATTTTAGTAATATTTTAAGCCATCTGTACTACATGCTTCCATACTCTGGAAAAATACTCCTGAATGTGTTGTGGGGTCGGTCATATAATTTTATTCATAGATCATAAGGGCTAAGATAAAATGTGTCCACCTCATTTCTGATCATGTAAACATTTTAAAACTCTTGTTAATGGAATGTGCAAAATCAAGCAAAGCAGGAAAGTTTATGGCTGTCAGAACACACAACTGTATTTCTATGACCACTAATTTTTTTTATTGTGGGATTTTTAAAATTTTATAACTCACTTTATTGCTCTCTGATCATTAGCATTTCAAAGATGAGCAACCTCATTTGTATTTGGCACCTGTATTACTGTCGCACAATAACACTGCAATTTTGTATTTAGCAATACTTTTTCTATTTTCAGATTTCCTACACTGTTTTGTTTTGAAAATGTTTTTGATACTTTTTGACATTTGATTGTATGAAGATATATTTTCATTTAAATGAATAAAAGTGTCTGATTGCACATGGTTTGTGAGTAATAAACGGTCAGGTTTAAAATAAGCTGACAGTTTAGCCTGTCATTAGCTCTTTTATCAGAGCACAGTAAAGGTTTGTCTTTACATGAGGCTTAAAGTAGTGAAGTGATATTTTGAAGTAATAAATCTATTTCCTGACCTTCTGTTGTATATTCAGGCAATTTTATACTTCAACATATTTGAATCTGTTTAATGTTCACAGGCAAAGGTGACTATACAGGCATGTAGCATATAATACAACTCACAATGTGCTCTTAAAGTAGAGCTATATATAAAACAAACTCTTAGTTTTAGATTTCAATGCATAATACACCTCCATACATGTACAAGTGATATGGCATATTAGACAAGATCACTTGTGTTCAGAATGGCAAACTTGTCATGTTGGCAAATTGGCAAACATGTCATGTTCTGAGCATTATTTTTGTTTGATTTTTGTTTTATGATTCTGCAGGGACAGACTCAGGACCACCACTAATGTGCTGGGAGATTCGTTTGGCACTGGGATTGTTGAACATCTGTCATGACAGCCATGCTCAGACCTTAAGCACTCTTAAACAATATGACAATGTGCTCAATCACATTTACATAATCATAATCAGTGATGTTCAGAATGTGAGAAAATGAAACATCAATCCCAAATTATGATTCATGGTTTTATTCTTCAGTATTTAATTAACTTTGAAATAATTTACATCCAGGGCAAAGTAGCACCCATTTAAAACACTATGCTAGTTTTATACAATAATGCTGATTTGAGACTGTTGTAAACATTTATGTATTTATACATTGTAATTATAGTATAAAAGTGTTTGTAAATTAAGTTTAAGTTGATTTAATAAAACCAGCATCTTTTAGATATTTGAACTATTACCTCACACACATGAATAAGGGAAGTTACTTTTATGTTACTTTGATGTTCATATGATGTTAAATAGTATTGTAACATTTATATAATTTTCTCTAATCTTCTTTATTATACAGGTAAAAAGTTATATCAGGTAAAAATTTATCAAGTTATACATTTTTATGGTTAAATGTATAAATGGTGTATTTTATGAATGTATTGTATAGTGTAAATGTGTAAGTTGCCTAGTTATCTTTACATAGTTATTTAGTTCAGTTCACCAGGTAACTTTTGTTTTGCTGTGCCAGTTAATTGTGGATGTTTTTAAAACTGAAAATGGAATTGTATTGTTTTATATTGTAAAAAACACATACACACAAATATCCAAATATACTATTTATTAACATTATTTGTTATTAATATTCAATAATATTTGTATAATTTTTCTTTAATTGTGCTTGAATTGTTATTCCAAGTTTGCCAAGTTGGTGTCAGCATATTTTAAATAAATAATTATGAAAAAATAACATTTATATCACATGCGGGAACAGCTCCCTCTAGTGGTCTGTGGTGGTATGACAAATTAAGGCCTTTTGTAAAGGCGCAAAATCAAAACACTCCACTAATTAGCCCACAGTATAGACATATTTATCATGCTAATAGGAAAAAGTAAATTATGTACTTAAGTCGTCTGTCACAAAATACATTTCTTCCTTAAATAAAGATGTGATTTTTTTTAGATCCTTTAGAGAACAATGACGTCAGTTAAACGGATAACACTGTTGTTTTATTACCTTTACACGTACACTGGAATTATTAATTTAAAAAAAGTAATAATTTGTAGTAATAAAATCGTTGTTATCTTTTTTTTAAATAAAAAAAACTACCAAATAAAAAACATTTGGATTTTGACAGATTTTTAAAAAAGTCCCATGTATCTATTTTAAAAATAATTTTGTTTTGTATCAGTCTGTTACAAATAAAACAAGACAATTTTATCACTGTTTTTATTTTTATATATAAAAATCAGCTGTGTTTTAACATACACAAGAGAATCTGTAATTGCACTATAAATCAATGAGAACAGTCACACGAGCTGGACTCAATAGTATTATAGTATAAGTTATTATACATTGCTACAGAGATTATAAACAACTTTATAGTAATGAGTCTCAGAGAAGAATACTTTGGCATATAGATTAACAGTCATTTGAGAGGACATCTAAATTGTACAATATAACTGGATAACATACTGTTTGGTAGTAAGAGTTATTTGTCTACATGTATTTTCTTATAAGAAAACAGTGACACACAAGAGAAGGCTGGAGTTTCACAGATCACTTTCCATCCTCACTCTTCACTTGGTCTAAAAACAAATGAGATGGTAAACAACTGTGATCCCTTTAACTGAAATAAAGCAAACATTTTAAGCCCTGGTTCATTGGCATTTCAGAAAAGTTCCAATACTTGAACTAGGGCTGTCACTGTATCAGATTTTTATTACACGGTTTTCATGGCCAAAAGTATTCATTAGTTCATCTTTAATTTTGTTTATTTTTTGGCCAATGAATCACTCAAAACACAAGTGTCGTAATCATTGTGGCTCTTGTAATGTTAAATGTTTAACGGGTATGATATGGCTGCTTACTGTGTTGGAGTGTCAGCCATGTACTGGCACTGAATTTTGTACAATATTATCACGTGTAGAATTAACACGGTATCATAGTTTTTAAAATCATGGTTATCGTCAATATTAGTGTGCTGTGCCCCTAACCAAACCAACCAGCTCAGACGAGTAACAAAAAACATTTGATTTGAAGCAAATTTGAAAATTAAAAAACATACAAAGGTATAAGACTGTACAATAAGGTTTCTAATACCCTAAACTAATCCCCTGAAGCCTGGTAATATAAATAATATAAAATAATAATATAAATACATCTGAACAAATAAGCTGTTTGAGAGTATGAGAGACACTCATTTTTTATGCTTCATGGTAGTGGGCTGTGTCACTGCTGTGGTCTTTTGGCATGCTTTCTTGCTAGTCCTTGATTGGTGGATATTTCTTCAGAAGTTTTGGTAATATATAGTAGTATAAATATACTAATATATAATATCCTCAGAGCTCATGGTAGACTTTAAAAGATTTATACATTATTTAAACATTAGTTTTTCTGTGGAAAAAAATGAATGGTACTATTACTTTAGCAACACCATTGAGCAATATTGAAATATCTTATAAACATTATTTACCTTGTTCATCTTTTGGGAATTAACAACAGCGACCTGTCAAATAAAAATAATACTTCAAAACATCCATTTGCTCCACCACAAGAAGTTAACTTATAAATGTTGTTGGTCCCTTGAATCCACAAAAATCTTACCTCTGACATTACAGGGAGATTTAGCCACATGGTCCTGTGGGCTTTGGCTGTCTGCCTCTGGAACAGTTTTCGTAGTAACCTCTTTACGTTCCTGTCCCTTGGATCGGCACACTTCACTGCCTTTTTTGTGTAAAATCTGCCGTGATTGTGAGGAAAGACCATCACCGCTACTCTCTTTTTACATACAGCAAATCACCAATCTACTAATGTGCTATGCTTCAAGTCAGCCTGGGCCAAATTGGCTCTGTTGAAGAAACTGTTTGGGCATTGCACACTAGGCCTGATTGCATTTTTTTGCTCTAGTTGTCTGACAACTACCACTCTCAGTGATACAAATCTGACTAGCAATGATTGTTTCAGGATGCCTGGAATACTTACATGACAGCTTTTATGCTGCAGTCTGGCCCCTCAGTCTGCACCTCGTACCTCAGGACATCTTTGGTCCGGACCTTTCCGTAAGAGTACTGCATACAGCACTGGACATCTCTCTGCATTTGAACACCCTTCCCTGGCATAAAGAAAAAACTGATTCAACACAGATTCACACCTATACTTCAGGTCATTAAGTTCAGCACCATAACTGGTGTCGTAAACAGATTTTGGACTTTATGTGGCAGCAGTTACTTTGCACAGCTCCCATCTTGCACCACCATCCGCAAACAAACATGAAACTCCAGCATCCAGAGCTTCTACACCAGTCTGGTTATTAAATAATTATGTCTCTTTCCCGCCTATTGAGATCTGGCTCCTACCCCGACATCACAGTGAGACGCAGGAGAGAGTTTCACCTTACCTTCCAGGCAGCCGAAGAGCACAGCAGAGAGGAAGAGGATGGAGATGGTCTGCAGGAACATGGTGGAACCTCAGAAGGATTTAATCCTCCGTTCTGCCTGCGGTCCTTCTCGTGCTGTTTATATTTCTCTCCCTCCCTCCCTTCCCCTCTCGCTCTTTTTCTCTCACACGCTAACACACCCACAGCCTCTCTCACTCCCCCCTCATGTGCTGTTTTCACAGTCGTAGTCTATCCTGTCTGTCTAGATACAGTATGCACAACTCTCTCCAATTAACACATCAAAACAGTTCATGTGCATGACATCATCGCTCTGGTTTCCAGAGCATAGCTACTGTTTTGCCTTAAAATTTACATTTGCAAAGGTCTCAGTAATAATACAATGCAAAAGTCTTTAAAAATGCGAAATAAAGACTAAACATCAGGCAAAAATGAAATATGGTCCCGAATGTTTAATATAGGACAAAAATGTTGGAGCTGGATAAAAAGCAGTCCTGAGGTCTGTATTACAAAGGGTGGAGTGTGAGTAAACGTGGAAAAATCTGGGTTATTTTGCAAACAACTGTTTTGTTGATATGCACAGGAGTGAGTCTGACAGCAATCTATTAAATACAAGGTATATTAGCACATATACCTTTTATATACCATGTTCTCTGGCAATCAAACCCACAACCTTTGTATCCTTTTCACTCAACTGTCATGAAGCAACAGTGTTTTGGGTGGTTGCCAGGGCATTTCTATATGGATGCCAAGTAGTTCTGGTTGTTTGCTTGTTAGACAAAATTATGGCAATGCACCCAAGTCTCTTATTATGATATATTCTGGTTTCTTGATATGGGCCAAATGCCTTAAGGATTTTTTCATTTATTTTTGTTTGTTTGTTTTGTTGTTCACAAGACAGAATTCCTAAGTCTGTTTATTTAGTAACAGCACATGTCTCTCAACCTGAGTTAGCATATGGATTCTGTCCTTGTAAATGTCTAGTCCATTGCAGTTTGGGGCTGTTACAAAAGCCCATGCAAAGGCAACAATGACATTCTAAGATTTCCCATCTAATGAATGACTTCTTTGTTCTAATCTTAAATTAACTTTATGCCCAGGATAAGACGTAAAATCAACATATTCAACATAAAATACTGATTTTCAGTTTTTTTTTGTCAGAATTTAATATTTCTCACTCTGCGAGACCACCAGGACAGCCAATTCAGACCAGGCCGTGTTCCCTGGGGATACACTTTAGTTATTTCTCAGGAAAGATACATATGTTGCTATGTTTGTGGACATTTCTTTAAATACAATGGTATGGTAAACCCTCCTTTAACCCTCCTGACTGAGCACAGAGTCCCAAATATTTAGCAGTGAACAGTGGGAATGGCCACCTCATTCTGTAAGATGAGGAGTTTGTTTATTGAATTTAACCTTCGGGGCTGTTTCCCAAAAGCATTGTGAGCATACGTTAATTGAAGAGACCACTGGTGCTATGATATACTTAGGCTTTCAATGCTTTTGAGAAACGCAGCCCAGACCATAAACTGCACACTTTATTGATGGGCACAGAACACTCACACTGCAAAAACAACACAATCAGACTGCTACAAAAAAAAGTTTGCCAGGTTAGTAAAAATTCTCTTACACCGATTATTCTGCATGTCTTTGTCCTATAATGCTCTACAGAGTACACAGAACATTTTAATGTAATTTTGTGAAAATTGTAAAGACTAGATCATTTTTATTTCAATTCCCCCTCACTATAATGTAGTTTGATACTTCTAAATACAAAAGAACCTGTAAATGGCCATTTCATAGCCAGCATCAGCTTGCAGAGTGGACCAGACTTTATGCCAATTTTCAAATTCCTAATGGAACTGCTTTCACAGTTTAAATAAATAAATAAATAAAGCAGTAGTTGATCATTTGATTCACATTTAACATTCACATTCTGAAAAACAAATATTTACGAAAGAATTTCAATTTATTTAAACAGTTTATAAGAATCTTATATAAAAAAAAACAATTGGCACTGTACAACTTTGAAAACCTCACAACTACAAAGTCCAAGCATACCAAAATTACAATGAAATACACATTTTGTTCTTGTTTATCTCATTTTTCAACCAACATACTGAAGTAAACAAGTTGACCTTCAGAACATGAAACGTTCAGTACATTCAGGACAGCATTCAGGACATCTGAGCTGGTCTATTCAGTCCAGGGTACCTACACAACAGAAATACAGAATTTAAATACACAAATTTAAGAAACATTACTACTGTAATCTACACTAAAAATTATGGTTTACTTTTCATTAATGGGTCAAATGTTATTAGCAACAAAAATGCAAACAAAATTCATCTCAATTGTTCAGGAATAAAAACGTACTTTAATGCGGGTAAATCGCACTATGATCGGCTCAATTCTTTCAACATTATTGCCAGTGCATTGTTCAGTATTATGCTTCTTGTTTAAATAAAAAATGTTTCTGTATTGTCTTTATATAGCAACAAAATTGTTTCAGGGAAATTAGAGGTTTTAAAAGAAGTGTAGAAATCAAATTTTATGAGGTAATAACTAGAAAATCTGTGTTCTCGTAATATGTGACACAGTTCTTGGAATACAAGGTTCAAGTGAAGGAAAGAAATGAAGGCAATCATAAATTTGTCCGCCACTCCTTTACACTGTTGTCAGCAGAAAATATCATTTAATCATGATCCGCTTACCTTCCAAAAATGCAAATTCATCTATTGCTTCAATAGCATTGTCTGCAAAAGAGAAAAATCACCAGCCGTTACAGCATCAAGACCGCCAATGTTTCTAATTAAAATTGTAATTGAAAGGTTTTCAAATTGGACCTTTTCGCTCACCCAAGTCTTTTCGTTGAAGGGTTTTTCTCTTCCCCTGCTGTGCGTAAACAAGAGCATCTTTTGCGATCATTTCCACGAAAAGCTCCTGAAGGCAAAAAGTTTGAATGTTATGTTGTTAACCAGGCAAAACAGAACAGACGCATAAACAGCACATCAGAGAATCTAGAAACACAACACTCATAATCACTACAAAATTAAGCAATATCTAATGTGATATCTAAAGACAACAAGGCTAGGGGATGGATAGACCATATTTATTTGGTAACACTTTACAATAAGGTCCCATTTGCTACCATCAGTTAAAGCATTAGTGAACATAAACTTACAATGAACAACACAATGAATGTTTTACAGCAAACAAATTCTGTCAATGGTAGTTTAATGTGCATTTACTAATGCTGACAAAACATGATTTTAAAAGTGTACTATAGTATGTTGAAATTAACTAAGATTAATAAATGCTGTAGAAGTATTGTTCATTATTAGTTCCTGTTAAACCAGGGTTTTCCCTGAATAGAGAATTTGAAGGCGGCTGCCTCTGGCTGACAACAACGTTTTACCTGTTTATTCACTGAAAACATAAACAAGTGTTGCACAAGGAGGCCTGTCATTTGTAAGTGCAGTTATGACATTATGCCACTGTGGTGTGCAAAAAAAAGTGGAGAGAGAACAGTGCAGCAATTTATCTCAGGAAATTTTGCATTCAAGTATTACAATTTTGTAAACATTTTTCCTAAATTAATGTGACATCCTATTAGTGTAATGTTTTCAGCTAAGTTATGGCTTGTAGAATCATTGATTACTTAAAGTGAGTTTGGAGGCAGAAGAATCATGAGAGCAGGTGAAACAGACATCTGATTATCACAGCACTGCACTGAAAATGTATCAGAGGCCGCCCAGGCTAATTCCAGACTGTCTAAACAGAATTATATTATTTAATGCAATATTGCTGTGGAAGAAGAATATTTTAAGTGGCCCTTATCTGATTTACTAATAGCAACAAAATGTGTTCCACACACTGTTTTAATAAACTGAAAAATGTCCTTGCTGACAGGCTAAACAACGTGTCCAGTAATGTATGATTTACACTACAGCCAAAGATAAATATTTTTCACCCCATTTTTTGGGGTGAAAATACCAACATGCCAAAGACATGTGCTTTATCACTGATCAGTTCACAAGGGGAAAAAAAGCTTGGTGGGGGTGTTATCTTGCCATGAACAACAACATGTCAACAGCACGTGTTTTGCTATAGTTCTAACATCGAAATGTTGTTCTATAAACAGTAACACAACACACCATTTGAAGCACACATATAATCAAACTGCGTGCTTTTTTATCAAGTTATTTATGCTTTTGAATTTCAAACTAGGTCAGAACAACTGCATGATGTTCCTCAAGGGGGCAGCGTACTGCACAATCTCTGAAAGGCTTTGATAGATTAATGATTACATTGCAATAGCTTCTGTTGTGTTAAAGTTTTGTAAATAAAACCAACGTGTATGTTTTCGTTTAGGAACCAGTAACAAGACAAGACAACAAGCTAAGTTGAAGAGTGTATTTGTTTTTACATTAATTTGTGTTTGGTCAAATTTCGCTTTTGTTGTGTTAGTTCTGTGAATAAAACAAACGTCAAAACGTTTATCTAAAAACCAATAATAGAAACAAAGAAATGTTCTTTTGGAAACCAGTAACAGGATAAACCCATTACATCTGAGTTGTATTTTATCTAAATTTTAAAAGTAAAGAATTTGGATTTTTAAAAAAATGCGTTTTTGCCCTTTGTTTTGTACTTTGAAGACGGTCCCTATGCTGCATTAATATATTAAAAAATGTATAAATTACAACACTTCAAATTACAGATTAAAACAAATTAAACAGTAGTGTGTTCTCTTCTATATTTTAAAACATTCGGACACAGGATGTTTCTTTCCATTATCCTAAATCATTAATAATCTTTTAAAGATTTCCGGCTGAATTTCTGTCAAACGTCAAAGACCGAACCAACTTTATATCATTCCGAGTCTAATGTAGCTATATAATGTAGTTACAAATGGAACCTTATAATGTAAATGATTAGTGTAATGACATTTTTAACGTGTTTAAGTAGTGGGCAAACTATCAGTATTTCAATGAATATGTCTCAGATCTGAAATGAACTGGGTAACTTGTCAGATTATAATTGGACCAATGGGCATGACAAGGGGGCGAGAGAGAGCATTGCGCAATCTGGATCTGAGTTTATCCTCATTCTTACCGTGGCTTTGGCTATGATGAAAACGGATTCCTGACTCGCCAAACTCACATCCGGATCGGCTTTCATAAGGGCCTTGATGCGTGAAAGAGGTAACTTGGCGAGCCGATGCTGCTGTGCGCCAGCGGCTGTCCCACTTTGCGCATTCCCTACGTCCTCCTCCGGCTCGGCGGCCCGGGGCTCATCTTCAGCTCCGCTACGCTCCGGATCAGACTCCGCAGGAACTGCAGGCGCAGTTGGCGCAGTTGCCGCCATTGACGCCCCCGACACGGGAGGTGCTGCGTGTTCGAACTCGCGATTTAGGAATAATACGAACTCGTAAAGCAGAAGCGGCGTGTCTGTTTCACTCCCGCCAAATCTGACCGTAAACAAGCTCGAGGGGAAGGACGCGGAAAAGACGTCACAATGTGACGTCATGTTTGCGGGTCAACTCATTCCGTTCGGTAAAGGTCAGATAAAGTCCATTAACGAGTGACACCGACACAGCGTCTTATTTTAGGGAACATTGATTTTAAAATGGTAACAGATGACAAGTTATTTCCTGTTTTTCCCAGAAAAGTGATTATTTTCTAAATCACAGGATCAGTCAATAACCTCATTCTTTTCATTTAATGTTGACAGAAGAGAATATAAGGACTTTTTTTCTAATAAAATAAACTGTGATTTGCTTTAGTTTAACTACAAAATAAATTATAACCAAAGTGTAATTCGTAAATAATAATTATTCATGGCAGTACACCGTGCATTACACTTTACTCCACAATTCATGTAAAGCAGGGGTCTTGAACAGGGAGTCTGCGACCCATACTGTAGACGATTATTGATCTGTCAAACCAACTAATCTTTTATTTCAATATTAACTTAATGTTAACTAACTTTACTAAAAGTAAAGTTAACTATTAAGTAAAATATAATGTATCATAATGTAATGTGTAATGTATCAACATATCAATAAAGTAAAGTGCCATGTATTTGTCAGTTATGGTTACCCATAACCAAAATGTGACCTCTGCATTTAACCCATCCTTCTTGAGGAGTGAACACACACTGCAAGTTGTGAACACACACACACCCGGAGCAGTGGGCAGCTATTCCTGCAGCTCAAGGGCACCTTAGTTGCTACCTGCCAGTGCTGGAATCGAACCAGCAACCTACTGATTACAAGCCCGACTCCTTAACCAGTAGACCACAACTGCCCCAATCACATAGTATCCCATAGTACATTACCAATGGTTGAATTAATGACTTTGCAATTTAAGCAGCATTAAAACTATAGTTCTGCTTGTTATTACAGACAAGGCTTAGCCTGCTATAAGATATCTCTCTATAAATATCTCTATAAAATGTATAATTTATGTTATATAGAATGTGTTATGCTATATGGAGCAACTCTTTGCAATAGGAATATTTCTTAAACATCCTTTTATAGGTTTGTCAGCAATATTTTAACAGTATAATACTTTTTTACTTTACCAACATACAAAACCATTGCCACAATAAAAAGGCAAAATCTTACAGAATCTTAGAAATATAGTCCTTGCGACAACTTCCCACTGTGACAAATAGCCCCAGTTATCCCTATCAAAGAGTACCATATGTTACCATGATTGTTTGAGTCCATTTGCACAGCATGTTCTTAGCTTTATTGAGGTGTGTTGGAGTTGTTGGATATTCTTACCTCCTAATTGGATTTAGCGCTGCTGATAGTTTTACAGGATTTACAGACTCAGTGTAGCGTGAGATGCTGTACAGTCTGCATTCATTCATACAGACACCAGCATGAAGGATCCTCAACTACCAGGTAAAATTTACAGCACCTTTACATGAACTGTTTAAACTAAATACATGAACTGTATTTAACACATAAAATCTCAAAGAAATGCACTTTTTAAACCAAAAAAGTGGAGATCAATTGGCCATTTTACAGAGAAATGTTTTGATTTTTAATGTTTGTATTGAAACATCTAGTATATTACTGTTTTAATTATTTTGGGCCGTGTAAGGTCTGTTGGCTGCAGTGTACAGTATAATGTACAGTACAGTTGTCAGAACATGTTGGATAGTATGTGAACAACAGAGAGTTTTTAATGTCTTTTAATGTGATTGTCTGCTATTTGTAGTCACTTTTGTGATCTGTAATGGTGTATGAATTCTTTTATTTAAGTATTAAATGTTGGTTTTGATGCTTACAGACATTGGTTTATTAAAGAAGGTTTATTGTTGTACAGTAAAAACAAAAGCAGAATGATAAACTTAGAAAATATATAATATCACATTTAATCAAAACAGTAACAGACTGAAATGTAGGTAACAGATTTGTAGTGTTTTAAGTGGTATTTATATCATATATTTTTTAAGTTATTACAAAGACTGCTTGAAAGTCATTCTATTAAGACTTAATTATTCAGACCTAATTATACTTTCAATGAGAGCAGTAGCTTTAATGTTACTGACATTAAAAGTGGATCAGTGGATTTCTTGCAATGTATTTTTAGAAGTGTGTCGAGTCGGCAACCTGTGATGCATGGTCTTAAAGATGCTCCTAATCCAACCTGCTTAGAGATTTTCATTTTTAGACTTCCTATACAAGACTGATCCCACCACCAATTCAAGACACAGTGTACATTTAGACTAAAACAGACAGGACACAGTGTGGGTCTAAAGATTATCTTTAAAACTTTAAATTTAAGTTAACTTTTAAGTTAAATTTGTATTCAGAAGTTTCTGATGGTGTACATTTTTAATTTCTGTTATATTCTGAATTGTATTCTGCATAATTTAAAACTTGATAATATTGCTATATGCTGGTATCAACAGTCTTAAAAGGGCCATGTGTATTTTTCAAATTTTAAATATATATAAACTTAAGCTTAAGCTGTGAAAATGCTTGAGGGTTTAGCAGTAACTTACACTAGTTTAAATAAAACGACTTAGAGCGAATTATGTTGTACATTATAAAAATGAACAATGAGAGAATGATTTTGTGCAGGTAATAAAAGTTGTTGCATGACATATAGAATAATAACTGTATTGTCTCTGATGTTCGATTGGAGAGACTATTACAAGCAGCCCCTGTGAACCTTTTCTTTAGTATGGAAGGTAATTGAGAGGAATTCTGTCTGTCTGTGGACACTGACACAAGCATTGCTTTTGTATTAGATATATTTATAACCCTGGAATAAATAATAATGGAATTCAGTTCATGATGTAAAATTAAAGACAAATTATACTTAGCAAACAGAAAGCAAAAGTCATTTTATGGACCACATTTTTCCCAGAATGCAAACAAAGGGGTGCTGTATGGCAAAAAAAGAAAAAAAAAACTTTGTTTTTTTGATGGTATTGCATATGTCTAATCAATAGCATGTTTTCCACATAAATTTAAAGTAAGTCACAAATAATAACAAATATTCATGTTTGGTTGCAAAATCTGTTTTAGACTGGAATCTGTGTTCCTCTGTTGTGTGACTGTTGTCAATTACAAATTCCTCTTGCGGCCATTCCAGTTCATTTAAATTGTACATATTTTCTGTCTTTTCACCCCATAAGGTATGAAAACTCTGAATGTCTGGACAAAACGACATGGGAAAAAAGGAAAAAATGAAGCAGTGGTCCAACCCACCCAGACAGAACCACAAACACTTAAGTTTCCGGCATTAACACCTGAACAAAGAGCAAAGCAGACGGCCTTTGAGAGGGTTGTCTTTGACATGACCCATAATGAACGTGTTATCAATGACATCATGCTGGGCAGAAGGATTGCTTTCTATGAGCTCAGAGGAGAGATAGGGACCGGAAATTTCTCCCAGGTCAAACTGGCTGTTCATGAATTGACTAAAGGTGAGACAACCAGAATCAACTTC
>JAZGTK010008314.1:0-18420 GCA_036877625.1 Ambastaia sidthimunki
GAGCCTCCACTGCAGCTTTCTGCTTCAGCTCTGCCAATCGCCTCCTCTGCTCCTCGATCACTTGCTGACCTGATGAAAAACCAAACACAGTGATAAACACTCAGACAACATTAAACTGCCCCAAAACAGGTGCTGCTTATAAACTGAAAGGTGGGTGTTGTAATTGTTTTTTTCAAAACACAGTCAAAATAGCTCACTAATAAATTCCAGTCAAAAACATGCTCACTACGCAGTAGCTTTGAACCCCAACAAGGCTTACTGCACATCCGGGGAGGATGGCACGATATGATTCGCTCCACCATGCCTCGCACATACACATACAAACATATGCAAATGTGCGGTAGATAAACAGCCCAAGCGCTACTCTTGATTATACATGTGTACCTTACCTGCCTAATATTTGACACATGCATTATTACCCCATCTGAAGTGGAAGCCATTAAAGCTTTACAGAACTGAAGGAAGAGCGTTTTTATGCCCATTTCAATATAAGAGAGGGACCGCAAATTAATAATGAGTTAGAACTAGATGATGATGAAGGGCAGCTGAAATCTACTCTCAGAGCTCGGTCTACCTGTGGAACTGTCCGTGCTGGAGGACTCAGGCATGGAGGGCGAGTGGTCTGTTTGAGGGTAAGGGACAACACAGGATGATGGAGAGAATAACTCAACAGATAAAATAACAGCGGAGAAATGGGAGAATTGCATGTGATGGTTTGAGTTAAAAATGAAAAAAATCATTCAAAACATCACCTTGATGTTGTTCCAAACCTGTACGCTGTGGAACGCATGAAAATAGTTTTCAAAGAATCTTCACAAGGTTATTTGTATAATAATCATACAAATTTGTTTTTATCAGATCATAGTGAAGATTCTTTAAAAAATATTATTTTGTTGTTGCTCCATGGAAATTCAGCAGCATGCAGGTTTGGGTGAAATATTGCTTCTGTATAAGCTCATCTTTTACATTTGGTGGTGTTGTCACATCAGCGATGAATGTTAACTTATAAAATGCTCAGCTCTAAAATGTTCGCTGACTCAGTCTGTGATCTGTCAAGCTGCTGTTTCATGTTACCTTTCTGTTGAAGCGCCAGCTGCCTCTTGGTCTCAATGTCCTGCAGGGTGGCAGCTAGGTTGCGTGGGAGACTCCCGGTGCTGTTGGCTACCATCAGAGCACTCTGAGTAAACAAAATAACCAATTATTTCCACCAGCAAATTTAACAAAATTACCACACTAAATGATGCAGGGAATTCAGATAACTGGGGACTGAATAAGCTATGTACACTGGCAGGGGCCTATCAAGAGTATTTACCCTGGCAGTGGTTTAACAGACTATTTACCCTGGCAGGGGTGTAACAGAGTATTTACCTGGCAGTGGTGTAACAGAGTATTTACCCTGGCAGAGAGTGAACGAAGAGTGAATGCAGTATTTACCCTGGCGGGAGCGTTACGTCCGAGAGTAGCTGTAGTGTATGTGGGGGACAGACCGGCATTGACTTTAGGTCTTAGTGATGATTGGCTGGAGTCGCTGTCTAATCGGGAGCGGTATACCTGCGGTACATTAATGTATCAAACCATTAATAAGAATCTCAAAACATTTCAGATTTGATGCAATACAATAACAGTTCAGTCACAAATCCTGTTATCAATTCCTCATTGCGGGATAAACAAGGGAATTCTTTGGGATAAACAGGTTTGAAATGACACAAGAACGAGTAATTGATAACAGAATTTAAACTTTTTGAACAACTCATCTCTGGCTGCTTTAAATTACACATATGCTGTTAAAATACTGAACTTTATTGTTTAATATGCACCTTAAATAATAACTGGGAAGGACTATTTGTACTGTGATAAAATGGATTTTTGGTACTTGACGTTAACAAGTAACATTTCCCACTAAGTACATACATGGCCAGTAAACAGCCGTATGACTTTTTTTTGGTCCAAGGCACAAAAGAAGTTATTTAGCAAAATGTGCAAGCTGTTCTTTTTTTTCTTGCACTGAAAGTGAGTGGTGACCACAGCTGTCAACATCTTAACATCTTACAATTCAGTGTGTTCCTCACATTATGCTTTCATATGTCATATAATATTTGTATAACTTTATTCATTATAGAGTATAGTGTACACTGATTTTATGATGCTTTTATCTTTTGTATTGTTTTGTCATTTGTGAAGATAGACAGCCTCTCGTCACCTTCCCCTTTTTTGATATATAAAAGACAAGAGTTGGACATTCTGCCTAAAGAAATAAAGTCATATATGCTTACAACATAAGGATGAGTAAAGAAAACAATGTCAGAGGTTTCACAGAATTATCACTTTAACAACAAGTTTTTTTCTGCTAGAGATGGTATGGGAAGACAGTTCAGAGACAGAAGACGGCAGAAAATCTCCAGACCATGAACAGCAAGTCAAAACACAACAATACTCAAGACAAATCCCCCAGAAAAAAACCCTCACATGCTTAGAGATAAAAGAGGCCTATGAAGATGGTGTGGAAAAAGCGGAAGGAGAGAGCTGGGCTTCTGGCTGTTACCTGCAAGGGCTTGCGTGTTGAGAAAGCTTTAGCCGGGAGGGGAGGAGGGCAGAGCTGGTTTGGATCTCCAGCTGCAATGACCTCCTGGTACCAGAGCTCTAAATCTAGAGCGGGCATGTGAGGCCTGCCCCACTCCGACTGACGCTTAACACACGCAGCACATCCACAAGCACAGAGAGGAGAGAGAAGTGATGGAATGATAGAATGAAGAAGCATTAGAGAGAAAAGAAAAGAGTGTTAATGAGCTGCTGACAGATTTGTTTAATGACAAATGGCAGATAGCTTTGGGTCTACAAACAAAAATGGGAGTGGCTTACGTTTCCCCACTTGCCTGATTTGGAAAACCCCTAAAGGTTTTTCTTCTACCCTTGATGTTTAAAATCATGTGGTCTACTGATACTTAGATGGATCAGTGTTTTCAACCAGATCAAATAAACAGCTTGTGTGTTCTCATGAAGTTGAACCCATGACCTTGACATTGCAACTCAACCAGTTACAGCTACTAAAACTGTCATTATGCAGCATGAAGCATTGAATTGTAAAATAGGTATTGCATAGTTCATCGTAATGTGAGGCAGTCAGCTCTAACTCTGACTATAGTCACTAAGGTTAAACTGAGTGGAAGTGTGGTAGAGAACACAGAGGAAAATAGAGACACACCTCATACGAGAGAGAGAGGGAGGAGCCATGAGGGGAAGGGAGGCAGGAGAAGGCGGAGTCTGTGAGAGATGGCTGAAGTAATTGGACAGGAGAGGTGGGGGAAGACTCCACCTTCGGCATCCCATAGATCTTGTTTAATTGACCCACAGTCACATATTCCTTACAGCCGGGAGTAACACAGAGACACAGTCAGAAGAAACAGGAAGTAGCAGAGCAGAAAAGAGAAGACGAATGGTTATGGAGCGTTTAGCATTTCTATAGCAAGTTCATTTTTGACTAAAAGTTTTAAAATTAGTAACAGCATTATATCAGCATTATATGATCATTCTGACAAGCTTTTAGATTGCAATTGTCTCTATACACAGGGGCGTAGCAACCTTGTAGATATTTAAGGTTAAATTTAACACATACCACATACCACTTCTGGGTAATAATCATATTTCAAAAATATGGCAGCTTTGTTTTGCCTGGCTGGCTATGTAAAACGACTAAGCAGAACCCCTAACAAACAACAGAACAAATGAATAACAAATGAATTAAGACTTGGGTGCAGCAAATCGCATTAGATCGCCTAATTAATATTCATGAGCCAAGCTAATAAGGTTTTTAAGGTACCCTCCTCCACCCCATTTGTCAGTTCATTCCTATGAATGATGACTGTAATACATAAATCAGAAAATCTCTGCAGTATTGCAGAAGTGCATCTACAATAAAAAAGCAGGCAGCACTGAAGGAATGATAAAAGAAAAAGAATAGAAAAAAGAATAAGGAACAAAGGAGAGCAGCAATGATACCTCACGAGGGGCAGCTACAGCCGGGTCAAGGGTAAGCGAGAGGCCGTGCGAGGAAGCGTCGTTGAGCTGGATGTTATGGAAACCACTCCCATACATCTTATATACATCGGAAAGCTTCAAATATTCCTGAGGCAACCCATTCACCCAGGACAAAAGTTCATCTGACAGTTAACTCACATGCAAACCCAATGTAAGCAATTTATGCATATAACTGCTGCATAGTTTATACATATACTATATGTACAGTATAAGTCCACCTAACTCTTAATTGGTAGGATCAAGGCTACAAATAGATGGTACACACCATCACATAATTGCTAAAACCCTTTCAATACTTTTAGAGCATGTGTGATTTGCATTCTGAAAGCCAAACTTGAGGTTCCAGTAAGTGTTGTCAATAATGCAACCCAAATTATGTTTTGTATCATTGTATGAAGTTTGTAGTTCTAAGAGCTAGTTTTGGGGCTGGTTTACATGAGCAGTTTTAGATGATCCAGGCTCCATGCATCAGCTGTTAGTGCAGTTACCTCCTGAGGCATTATGGGATATGAGTGGAATGAGGAAGCATGATAAGGGAATAGGTCAGTCTAATAGGTCAGTCTCGCTGATGTGAAGCACATCCTGGGTGGAGTTTATAAGTCAAACAATATCCTGAGTCTAAAAGATTTCATTTCCTGTTTGGCTAACCCAATTATTATGGGATGGCATATGATAAGCTATCAGAAACATCTGGCTAACACCAGCAAACCAGAATTCAAAACACAACATATACTGGAGACCATCAATGCTTAGAAGGTTTAGAAGATTTTTCTGGGAAAATAACGGCTAACGCTTCATCAAATTTATCATTACAATTTGCTCACCTCCTTTATAGTGCTAGAGCTCTTTGGGAAAGTCTTCCCTCCTGTTAAACTCTGGTATCTTCTCTCCAGATTAGCAAGCCTTTCCTTTTCCTGAAACACAGATAAAAAAAATCAGGTGCGGATGAACTTCTACAAATTTAGGCTAGTTTTATCCTAGCAAAAACAGGGCCAATGAGATGTGAGAAAAGCTTCTGGTGAAACCTGATTGGTGAATGGTTCATAAATAAGAGTGTTGTAAGTAGCAAAAGAAGATTTTTTTTCATAGGTTGTACCTTCTGAAGCAGCTGCATGGCAATGCTTCTGTCTTTGGCCAGTTTCTCACACTCCTGAGCAGCTTGCATACTCAGCTGACTGGCTTGGCTTTCCAGCGCAGCAACCTTCTCCTGGATACAACGGTTCATATGAATATGAATTATGTAAACAAAAATCCCCTTGTCTTTGAAATAATGAGCAGTGATGAATTATTTACAATAAGGCTATAATATATGAACATAAATAGGATGAATATTGATATCATGTTGACTTCTTAGTGAAGTGTATTATGTGTTGTGGATTGTATGGAAGTGTTTACCTTTCGCTTGGTGACGCTGTTTTGGTACTGAGCTTTGTCCTGCAGCAGCTGCTGGCTGATGGTCTCACGTTCCTCCTCCAGACTGCTCTCCTTCTCTAACTGCTGGAACTCAAGATCCTCAAACTGCTTAGTTGCAACTTCAAGAGTTTCTGCTTCCTAAACACACACACCGAGCAAACGGTCAACAAGGATTCACTGCGTCCCATGAGTGACATGCTTCCCAGCAGTCAAGTTTAACTACAGCTTAGGAGGGCAATGAAAGCCAAAGGAAGGAATCCTTAATGCTACACAAAGCCTTATGTGAAAATGATAGATTTCCCTTCATAATCTACTGTGCTAAGAGATTCATAAGAAGTTATTAAATTTATAAGCCGTTTGGATTATAAAACTATGAGCAAAAATAGTGGAATGAGACATTTCCTTTCAGGTCATAAATCTCATGAAAGGCAGTAAAATCTGTTTAAAATGTAGAGAAGTCTTGTCATCTTTACTATGTAGATCTCAAGGACGTTGGCTTAACCTGCTGTGAGCTCATCAAAGCATTTGTGACACTGAGGAGCTTAAAGGTTCAGAGCACATGTGACATCACTTCCTTTAGGATGTTTCTAACGGTAAATGGGGCAAGTCATCAAAAACTGTTTACTGAGCAGTACCTGTTTACATTGCTTTATATGTGCCTTTAAGAATAAACAAATAAATAAAAATATGATACAGTATATCTTATAACTTCAAAGCGGGACTGTTTGGTATTGTGAAAAAGATGCAATACAATTGCAATAAAACCAACTGCAATGCATATTTTTCACAACAAACATATAACAATATAAAACTCAGTAAGATCTCAGCTTCAAGAAGACATATTTTCTATATACAGACAGCAGTGAAGGATACTGAAACAACACAAGACTTACTAGCAATATGTTAGTGGTCGCATTAATAGATTAGTTTATGTTAAATGTTATTGGCGTATTGGCATATTGGCACCAGACAGCGCACACCAGAGACCTCAACGATAAATCTATGTAAAAAAAACACAAATTCACCACACATCACCATTTTAATCGCTAAGAAACATTCTCCTGTGCACTAAACTAAAGCAGACAAATGTTGGAGAACAACACAACTTAACTGTGTACTAAGATATGACTCTATCCCATCACCAGGGGTACTTTTGGTTTTGTGCACAGGTGAACCTAAAAGAGCTTTGGTTGGGGATGTGTATCTGCAGCAGACTGCAGGCCTGTGAGGCAGCAACAGATCATGTGCTGATGTTCCTGGTGGTCACTGACCCTCTTAAGCTGTTCCTGTAATTGTTCCCTCAGGGATTCAGGGCAGTTATGGAGCTGGCTGGTCAACTCATTGTACCCATCCTGAAGCCTCTCCAGGGCTTCCCGCTCCGCGTCAACATTAGCCCTCTCCTAGAAAGGAAACACACCGTCCGGAGACAGGAGAGAAAGAGAACACAGCTCAAAACCACACCATGCAGAAGCGTCTGAGGTTAGACGTCACAGCAGAATGGGTGGAGCCAGAAAGGATGATCAATAGGTCTTAGACAGGGTTCCCACACAATTTGGCCAATGGATTTGCTTGATTTTCCAGCCCAGTTTGTTTACTAAATATGAATTGTGCAAAAATTCTAAAAAAGCATTCTCACAAAAAGACTTTCCATGTAATAATTCTCTGATATTTACAGGTTTTGCATGACCATGGGAACCCTGCATTTAAAAAACTATAAACTCTCTAAAACTGGACTGTTTAACAGGGCCAAACAGATTTCTGTTCTCATACATTTCTTAAAGATTTCAGCTGTATTACTTTCTGCTGGTATGTGATTATTTTGATGAGATTACTGCCACATCAGATGGCAGAGATTTGTTTGTTCTGGACTGAAGCTGGGTTTTCTTCTTTTATCATGAAAAGAAAGATTTACAATGGCATCATATTCAATGTATATCATTTATTTAATGGAAACAAGTTTGTCTCCAGATGTTTCTAAGACTAAGAATGGCTGGATACCTTACTGCATTTATGTATTATTTTTATGTGACTGCATCCATTGTATGTCTAACAAAAAGGTGCTTTTCACCAAAAAATATCAGTAGAGACAACTGGATTCTGTATAAAAACCCGAAAATACATAAAGGAATTTTCTTAGGCTGACAAGCACAAACTGCTACATATATTATTTGTAGTTCAGCTCAATCTAGTACAAATTACAGGTAGTGAATTATAAAATTATGTGATGATCACCATTCCTGAGGGGAACTGAGTTCAAAACAACAAATCAATTGAGGAACATTGAGAACATTCTCAATCTGAACAAATCAAATTTGAATGGACCAATCTTTTACATCCAAACACAATACAATTCACCCAAAATTACAATTACTTAATTATTTACACATATATACATGTCATCCCAAACATTTATGTATGTCCTGCTTTCTTTCATGAAACACTAAGACACGTTTTTAATAAATGGAAAGGTTGCTCATTTTGATGCATTTACACTAAATGAGGACTTGAGATTTCTAATATCTATAACCAGCTCTAAGTCTTCTAAAATTATACAATAGCTTTGTG
Source organism: Ambastaia sidthimunki (assembly GCA_036877625.1). Lineage (NCBI taxonomy): Eukaryota > Metazoa > Chordata > Actinopteri > Cypriniformes > Botiidae > Ambastaia > Ambastaia sidthimunki. The sequence goes on from JAZGTK010008314.1 coordinate 8,014, forward strand.
TGAGCAGCAGGGATTTAAGTTTAATTTTATTGATGTTCTTCTCTTACTTTGGACTGTTGCCCACACAATGCCATAATATGACTTTGGAAGACAGAACTTTGATATTGTTTAGCTGAACTATTCCTTTAAGTGTCTCTCCATCAGGCTAATCTTTAGCAACACCAAAATACCAGAAACTAGAGACACCAGAATATAAATATAATAAAAAACACCAGAATAACTAGAGAAACCCAGAACCTGATGATAGAAGAAGACTGGAAGTCCAAAACAGAGTGCAGTAAAAGGCTTTCTAAAAGAAACCCAATGCAAAAGTGACTTGAGTCTTGCCCTACTGAAGCTACTGTCCATCAAAGCCAGTGCCCTAATCCCAAAGAGTTTGTACTAAGCTAAACAGTTCTGAACCCATGGGAGAAAGCAAGTGAAACTGAGAGTTTGTGAATGCAGAGAAGCAGTGAGAGGATTAGAGATTAATGAAGGTTTGTTAGTGTTGCTAAGCTCTGCAGAGGATCTGATGAGAACCACCACTGTAGGAGGACACAGAGACAACCTCTTGTGAACAAGTGCTTGATTAACAGATAAAACTTCTTGATAACGATAGCAGTCAAGCCTGTTTAAATTTGACTATCATCCTCAGATCCTCTGTTGTAGAATGTGGAATGACCAGATGTGATGGAAAGTGATTTGAAAGCTAGTTTGTATGAGCGCTGTCGCTCTTATGACTTTTGTTTACCTGGGGATGGCAACAGAGACCAGAATGGGTCTTGAATAGCCATGCACATTGGCTTGCCTTTAAGGAATGTCAGAGATCAGAAAACGCTGTTCAGTCCAGAGTGGCTCAACAGTATGAAACACACAACAGTCCAGATGTAATTGGAAACTCCAATTTGCATTTAGAGAAATATTTTAAAACTAATACAAAATTAATGTATGAGTGTCAGGAATATAGGCCAATTACATTCTGTGTGCTCAACGATCAGCCCTTGTTATTCAGAAGTCTACATTTTGATTAGTGGTAGATCCTATATATAGACTAGACTAATTAGTAGTGGTCAACCTACAATACAAAAGACAATAATATCTTTATATTGACAGCAGGGTGGCAGATGCTGTATAAAACATTGAAATAAATATACTGTTCAACTCACTGCAATTTAATGATGGCAAATTAGACTTCCACAAATTGTAGAAATTAATTAAATATTTTAATTACTAAAAAGAAAAATACACCAAAAGCTGTTGGTATATTTGTCAGGGTAATAAGCCAATGTCAATGCTTTCAAAACAGACATACTGTAGCATTATTTACATCATGTATGTCTATTTGTGTATTTACTGTATATGTGCATTATATCAGCCACTGGCAACCCTGCTCTCTAAATATCAGTATTGGTGACATAACCTATATCAGTATCAGTCTACCGCAACCTTTGTTTAACAACATACATATATATATGTGTGTGTTATATATATATGTGTGTGTATAGAGTCAGAATGAATTCATAACTTGAATATATAAATGGTATGTGTGTGTGTGTGTGTACCTTGTCTTTCTCTCTCTGGATGGTGATCTCCAATTCACTGAGTTTGCGGTGCAACTGGTTAATAATCTCAGTCTCGGCCTGGATTTGCTCTAGCTCAGCTTGTCTCTCTCCCTGCAGAAGAGCTCGTTCCATCTCTGCCTGTAAAGATCAACACATCAGATAGAACGATTCTCACACAGACCATACAAACATGAGTTTTCGCTTCATCTACGCATCACTTCCTGCTCCTGCCAGCTCTTATCCAGTGTAATTAGAAAAGCACTTCCTGTATATATTTTGGGTATGTAACTAGCCCTACAGATATGACATTGCTTCTCCAGCACATTGCGAATACATGTGGTTGTTAGCTGTTGGCAAATTTACTAAACAGTGCCACTTTATTCTGTTGAAAACCCTGTGGTAAGTTTAAAGTCATTATCCATCTTTTCGGCACAAACATGCCTCCTTACTATGCAAATTAGATCAGGAACTGTGCTGTGCAAATTGCGTTCAACACAGATTAATCAGACGCACAGATTACTTGAGTGTGTTTGCTCCATTACCTCTTTTGCATAATTCATTTAGTGAATCAAGCACTGAAACTTGAGAGTACGCTTAATTCATTTTTAGTGAATTTATGAGAGCAGCTCACCTCTTGTTTGGACTCCTGAAGTTGTTGCTCCAGTTCTGTGATTCGGGCTTTAAGCTCATCTACCTTTGCCAGCACTCGAACCCGCTCCTCCTCCAGGTAGCCCAGTTCCAGATGGCCAATACTGCCTGATCCTGAGTCCTCCGCCTAAATACATTTCACATGAGGTTTATATGCTTTCTTAAGACCAGTCGTCCAGGCAACCCACTCACCAACTAGTTGGTTTTTGAAAATTTGTAGTATTGCACTCTAGAAAAAGGGAGAATGAGTCTTACCTGTCCATTCTGTCCATTCAGCAAAGCTTGCGGATTCAGTCTGGCGTGCAGGACGCTTTCAGCAACTCTACAGTCCTCTTTCAGGTTCTCTTCTTTGCTCTCACAATGTCTCTGTGCCACCCTTAAGGAAGCGCTGCTTACGCTGTCCATGGAGGGACGTCTGATGTTAAGCCCCTCCCTCGAGCCTAGCCCGGAGACGCCCATCCTGCCCAAATCACCCGAAGGCCCGTCGCCCTTATTGTACTCTGCGCAGAGGTTCAAGATTGTCTCCAATCGTTGTCGCTCCTTAAAGGAAACAGAGATGAGCTATTAGATGAGTCAGGGGTGGCAAAAACAGCCTTCATGTTATCTAATTTCCTCTGTGCCAGCCTCTGGCGCTCAGTGTCCCACTGATGCCAATCTGATGAGAGAGGACAGGAAATAAACACAAGTGCCACTGTCTGGAGCAACTCTTACCATGACCCTGTCCTCAAATGAGAGGACATGGCTTTTAGCGCACACAAGCACACAATGCCTGTCAGAACAGGCTCGCAGACATCCAGGCTACTTGCAGACCCCTGAAACAAATGCGCGACGACACAGAGGCCGTGTTGATTGGCTGCCTGGGGGGTCTGAATGCAGTAACAGCTGACCCTCAAGCAGATCAGACCTACCTCAAAGACACATTCTCATTGTGACCTTTGACCATTTCATGGCATTTAACCCAGACTGAGGCACCGACTCCTGCTGATTGGCAGGATCTTTTAGGGCTGAGCCATAAAGTTTCCATGGTACTTCAAATGAAAAGAAAGAATTTTTACTATTTTTTTATGGTACGTTAATATCTAAGGCTAACAACTTATGCTTGTCAAAATGGCTGTATTGTTTTGTAAGGCTGCAGTGTTAAACTCCTACTTGGGGGACTAACACTTTGTGCTTTTAAACCATTTGTAGTTTCTTATTAAATTGTAGTTATTTAACAAGGCATTACATGTATAAACAGAAATTAAAATGCACATTACCACAAGACTAATGGCCAATAAGGAATCTGCATATATTAAAACACATTCTACAATTGGATGAAGCCCAATAAGTGACTAATAAATTGTATTTAATTTGTCCTTTTCTCCTACTATATCTCAAGTCCCTAAAGATCCATCCACTAACCCCCAAGTGAGAAACCCTTCCGTAGGATATGAAATAATTGCATGTGATTAAATCCACACCAAAGAGCCACACTGGTATCCCAGAAAGCTGAGACTGCTCTGTTTGATGAGCTATAGAGTTTGAACTTCAGTGTGGTTTGAGGAGATCTGTGATGAGTGTTCTCCAAACCCTCAATTAACTGAACCTATAATCATCAGCCTCCTGAATCCAGGATCACAGCGTTCTGCTCAAACTCTTCTTTATCAACAGACAGAAAGGTTCTACTTTAGCAAATGTCAGTAATAAAAAGGTACTAAAAACATTTCTGGAACCATATCATGCTACTGTTTTTTGAAGTACCTGTTAGTATCATGTAAACACGGTATCATGGCACAGGTCCATAACACACTACACCCCCAATCAATATGTGTATCCAGTACTGTGGTATTTGTAACAGTACCACAGTAAAACTATCTAATTCAGTCATTGTACCAATATTAACATGAATTAAGCTTTTGATTCAACTTTAAACACTTTGGCTTAGATTTAGCTATCAAAACTCGTTCCTTGTGGCATAAAAAACATGTTAAGCTCAGCTCCTCACACAGAAGAACATGTCTTCACCTGACTGTGCTCTCTAATCAGGAAAATGACATGTCTGAATGGCACAAAGCCTGTGCTTTCGTTTCTCAGACCCTTCTGATACCAAGGGATGATATCACAGTAAGGGTCTCCTCTTCTACAATTTGCTCCAGTAATTGCTGTATACTGTGACAGCTCATTATATCCACTCAGAAGCCAAAGGCAAAAACACCCACTTTTGTCAAAATCCATCAAGCAATAATAGTCGTTTAATGTTTTACACTCAAACTCCATTTAAGTTACTTTACTTTAAGTTACATCAGTTACTTACTCTTGTGTCATGCAAGAACCTGTATGACTTTTTTGCTTCTAAGGAACACAAAAAAAGATATTTTAAAAAGTATGCTGGTAACCAAACAACAGTGGCACCCATTGACTTCCACTGTATGAACACAAAACCACTGATACATTTCCCCAAATATCTCCTTTTGTGTTCCACAGAAGAAAAACGTCATACGGGTTTGGGAAAAGGGTGAAAACTTTTCATTTTTGGGGCAACTGTCCCTTTAACCAGTGATGTTGTTTGTTCAAAAGCAAACTTTTATTCCCCATATAGATCAGAACTTTAGCAAACTCAATGTGCGCAACACTCATTTATGAGTTTAAAGGGTCTTCTGTAGTTGTCATTAACAGATCCCCCAGGGGAAGGAAACAGTTTAAGAACACAGTGGCACACCCTGCGTTTTAAAGCGCTCTGGAGCAAATGGAGGCTGCAGGGAACCGCAGGGGGACTGTAAATCATTTGATCTGGTTCCTTCTAGGCCCTACAGAGCCTCTGATCCATGCTTTACAGCCAAGGTTTATAACTGACTGTTTGCAATCAAAGCTGGGGCTACCTGAACACTTCTAAAGCAATGTGCTGTTTAATTGTGCTGTAAAGTTGGGCGGCTACAACACATGAAGCAATGCACTTCAACTCAATTCCCATAACACAAAGCATTGCTATAAAGATCCAAACACAAAGACTCAACAGTAGCAGATTCATGTTACAATGTCATTCAATGTCATATGTGCAAAACGTAAAACATAATCACTGAATATGATCAGATACTACAGTTCTTTGGTATAGCTGTACCACAATCTATTGTTAGATGCATTATAAACTATTTATAAATTAAACAATGTCATAAAATATACTGATATTACTCACCCTCATTGGGACACAATGAATGAATCACAATTTAGCACTGCTGTGATGCTCTTAGATGTTTCCTCATGAAGCAGCTCCCAGGAATACAGATATACACACACATGCTAAAACAGATGAACAAATACAGCCTCCAGTCCCTCCGCCTCCAACACACACCTCTCTCTTTCTCTCTCTCTCACACACACACAAACTCTCTCTCTTTCTCTCTCTCTTAATGTGTGAGCCTGTCAGTAAACAGGTGTAAGTACACTGAGTATTCTTACTATTTCTGCTTCTGTTTATGACTCTGCTGGTGTCTTAAACATTGATTAAACATATGTGATACAGCTTTCAACAGTTTTTGATATGGGCAAATGGTTGGGCTCGCTGTTTATATAACAAGCTTTCAAATATGGGGGAAGCCAAGTCACAAGTTAGTTCAAATAACTGTCAATGCTCAAAGAACAATACAGCTCAGGTTTACACACATCACAAAATTATTGTGAGAAATTCAGTATCAGTCAAATGTGCTTTTTGTTTTTAAAAAATACTAGATCCAGATTGTAGAGTAATATGTAACCAAAACTGAAATATGAAATATGAAAACTATGAAAACACAGATGGTAGCATGAGAAATTACAGGCTTCATGAAGTGCCACCTGGGATACTTTTTATAACAGAAAGGAATTCCCAAGTATACTGGGCACATACTATACTAGGTTATTCACTATTTTGTCTTTAAAACCAATTTTAAGCATTTAGTTACATTTATAGCCTTCAGTTCAAAAGGTTCTTTTAGGGTCACAAGAAACATGTCAGTCAAGCATGTCCAAATGTTTGACTGCTGGGCTATCTAAAATTCTAAAAAAATACTTTATACTTTTTAAAAAATACTTTTTTTATCTAAAAAATCTAAAAAAAAAATACTTTAAAAATAGCTTTAACAACCCACTCAGATGGAAAACTCTTAATTTTTACAATTTCAACTCCATCACAAATTGCATGCTGAAACCCAGATGGAAAAATCTAGATGGTTTCCACTGATCCAGTAGGTATGTAGGAAAACCATTCAGCACTTCATACCTTCCACATGACAGCAACGAATAGAATTAGCCCTCTGTTTACAAATCTCCCTGCTATGCTACGACTGTATGTGTCTTGACAAGGCAAATTCTCATTTAGGTGTGTAACAGTGGGGGAAAGGCTAATGTTGCTACACATTGCTGGCAAAGTGGCCACTTTAGTTTATTTAACAGTAATATTAATTCAATTTTAATCAGTCTTGCAATACTTAAATGCAGAAAAAACAAAAATCTCCAAAACTGCTAGTCAGAATTACATTACAATATATATTTTATAAAAACTGACAACAATGGTATAAATTATACCATTTCAACTTCTGTAAATAGAAAGAAACAAACAAATAATTCAGCTAATGTATGTGTGTTCTAGAATAAACAGGCAACTGACTCTTTTAACTGGAACTTATGTTCTTATAATTGATGAAATGCAAAGTTTAAGTTTTTCACACAGTCCTGGTAAAAAATCATTTGTATTACATGTCAATCAACTGTGGTGTGAATGCAGCCGAAATGAAAATGTCTCAGGTATGTGTGAGGTTGAACATCGGTGGTTAACAGCAACACTGGAAGCCCAAATGTACACTAAGAGATGGAACTCAAACATCAACCAATCAGAACGCAGAAAGCACAGGCCATGTCTTTTGGCCCCAGCTCCTGCATTCCACTGTCTTTCTTCTGTCTGAAGTGACATGCACACTCACAAACATATATAGCTCCATCTATAGCCCTTCTTCCGGAGCCTCTCGAACCCCCTGCTATGATGGAAGTTCTCTGTTGCTGTTCTTGACCTTATGCTGCCTCTAAATGTCTCTAAATGACTGGGTCACGGTGCCACTCTTACTGCTGGCCTACACAGATAGTTTGAATGCTTTAAACCACACTGACTTCAGTACTATGATGGAGCTTAATAATAAATATTAAAGAGATTTTAAAGTGTGATATTGTGTTCCCTCAGCACTGTCACATGCACATATGCAAAATGTCACTTTTGCGTGAAATATTAAAAACACTTGTAAAATATATACATAATTTAAAGATGAAGTGTGTAATTCTTGTGCCTTGTAACACACAAAGAAATAGTGCAACACTGTCAACACATTTTGGTTAATCAATCTACAAATGGTGTTATTACAAAACAGCTGCAAAATAGCTGCTGCTGTATATTAAGAAGGGACATAAAAAATCACTTTCAACTCTCATTTTCAAAGCTTACATGCAGAATTCCCACAGGGTAAAAACAGCAAAACATTCCCACATTACCAAACACAGACTACAGACTAAACCAAGCACAGCAGCATTAAGCCCTCCAGTAAACATCCTGGGCCGACACTTCAGTTGTTGAATTATATGATATTTAAAACTACATAAACGACTGCTTTATTATGAAATACATTTGAGAAACTGCACACTACCACAAACTAAATCAATAGAAACATCTGTTTATCTTAAACATCAGCAGGAACCTGTGATTTCATATGGAGTTTGAGGAGAAAGAGCTTAAGCTATTGAAATCTAAACAAATACATCGACACACATTTGCTGTGAAACATGGGAACCTTGTTTCACTCTCAAGGCATCCTAGGCCAAAAATGTGGTAGAGGGCTCTACAACATAAACTCACACTAGTCATTTATTCATCAAAACTAATAAACAGTATTTGAGAATCAGTGAAAATCTATAGTAACCCCAAAGAACACCAACACTACTGTAGACTTGGTTCTTAGTTCTGACACAAGAAGCAGTTAATAGTCCATAAGCAGAGATCTGTTCCCCATCATTTCTTCTTCCCTCGGGCTCCAGATGAACTATAAACTTCAACTCATGATTTCCACTGGGCTAAGCTGTGTTTAACTTAATAAAAAAGGCTGTGGTCTGACTGCTTTATATTAGTCATTTTAGTATTAACAATATCAGGTTTCTTCCCCAAAAACAGTCAAAATTTTAAAGTCAAATGTCAAGTTTTACATTACCATTTCCAGCTTTTTTCTGACCCTGACATTTTTTTCTTTTTATTATCCTCAACACATTTATATGTAAATGACCTCTATTATGATTGGCTAGTTGTTTTGCATGTAAAATCAGTAGCAAATTGCCTGAAGCTCAAAATGGGAAATTTTAAAGACGGTTGTGCTGGTCACTGTTTTCCACACAGTTAGAGTGAATAGGGGCTGGAGCTTTCAATAGAAAAGCACTATTAAAGCAGTCCATATGACTCGTGCATTATATCTAACATCATAATTTCCCATTTCTGTAAAAACCAGAAGAGACAACCTAGTTCATCAGCAGAGACTCTATAGAAGGCTGGATAATGTTTTATTATACAACACAGTCTATATTAATTTAAATTTAACCCGTTTAAAATCTTCCACTACTCTGAGGTCTGTTTTTCTGCTCTGCATTTTATCTGCATATTACACTGAATAACAGCACATCATTCATATCATGGATGCATCATCCTCTCAGATGTGACAGAAAACACGTCCCTGAGACTTTAAGTGCCTTCAGATTCCCGGCCAAAGTACCTGATACAAAAACAGAGCAGCAACTGATCAATAAAGGTTAATATTGGACTCTGCCTGTTATCTATATAAATGCAATACTGTAAAATATGGTAATGGAAAACAGTCTATATAATAATATAATTCTATAATTCTCTTCTTCCCAAATATTCTCTCTCTTTCTCTCTCTTTCTCTCTCTCTCTCTCTCTCTCTCTCTCTCTCTCTGTTGAGAGTACAACCAGCATTAATCCGTCCCAATGCAGCAAACTGACTTGCACTGAACTGCAAGTACACAGGCAGCAGACACATTAACCAATCAACAAAATGTTCCTGAAGGAACTCATTCATGTTGCAGCATTCTGCTGTCATCAGTAGATTGTGTCTTTATCTTCAGAAAAATTCTAGTAACACTTACAGGGTCAAACAATTGCATGTCAGATTAACCAAATTGATGCTTTTCTACTTTCCAAAGTAGGTGTTTATTGCTCAGTGATTTATTACTCAGTGTTTATTGCTTTCGAAGTTCAGAAGGCATCCTTTATTCTATATTTAGGATTTGGTCTTGGAAGATAATTTGGTCTTGATGACAATATCAAAATATACCACCTTGTCAAATCTGACTACAGCTTGAGACACTGTTTTCTTTCTAAAACTTCAGGACACAGGTTAGATGTGGAGTTTGGGGTTTGTTTCTCAAGACAAATATCTGAGTAGCAGGAGACTTGATCTCCATTTTAACAATTGAGATATTAAGGATATATCATTTGTGGTTTTTCGTTCCTGTTAGCCCATCGCTCTAACCCTTCACCCACATACATTGTAAATTCATTTAGTGTGCTAACCCATAAGAACAGTGTAACAGCGCTTGTCACTTTGAACACATGTACCTTCTGATCGGTCTGACCACCCACCAAATTAAAGGTTCTTATGTTTTCATCGTCACATTCTACTTATTTAGACACATACAGAGCCGTATAACACAAATGTGCCTGCATACCCCATTACCACATTAAATGATACAAGCAATTAATCTCACTGACTGTCAGAACATTGCGTAAGTTCAAAATAAGACATTGCAGGCTCAATCAGACTGGGAAGAAAGATTTTAGCTTTATTTCCTATAAAATGTAGTTGTTCATATTACCCTTTTAAAATTCTCTTTAGTTCTGAATAAATAAACTCTGTGTTAACTGCACAGCAAATGTCAGTTTTACAGCGTAATGGAAATATGATGTCATTGTGGGAGCTCTCGGTTTAAAAAAACGAGGTCATCTTTAGCAGTTCTGGCATTAGTATGGCACTCCAGCTGACTGATGCTTTTCTACTGACTGATGCCATATGCCAAGTGTGTGTGCCAAAGCTGTATCTAAGGAAACCATGTGTGCCTCTGGAGCCTTGTGGCAGTTTAGGGATGTTGAATTATGCACTGCAGGCCAGACTGGCTCTTACTCAGTCAACTGTACATGTGTAAGCCAAACCAAAAAAA
>JAZGTK010008315.1:8365-18419 GCA_036877625.1 Ambastaia sidthimunki
GCCAACAGGGCGACAGTGGCAAGGAACCAAAACTCCAGTAATAAGTTACTGGAGAAAAAAAAACCTTGTGAGAAACCTGGCTAGGCAGGGAGGGCCAGTTCTCATAGATACTAAACACAGATACAAGTGATCTTGATTAGTACAGTAACAGAGTAACTAAACATTTAAACATTATATATATTAATCCGTGCACATTTAAACAAAAAACATCAAAGACATGTAACCCCATGGGGGGAGGAATTTGGATTCATGTTTATACATTTCTGTTATGTATTCTTAAGTAAATAAAATTGTTTCTTTGTGTGTTCTCAAAGAAAATGCAGTGAGAGTGAATCTCTACATTCCTTTGGGTTGTATAACAGTCTTATCTGTGTGTTGCTATGGTCACCGGAGGTCTGGTTCTGCATCTGGGTGTTACTTTTGGATGTAAGAGTTTGGGGGTAGTTTTACAGACACTCCAGGAGCATAGTTGTTTTGTGGAGTAAGATATATGTAGTTATATTAATGAAATATAACCAGTTGTTGTGTGTCTGGTCTGTCTCAGCCACTACATTTGCTATATCATGCGTGCTGAAATATTGTTGTATTTGTATGTCCAAGAATAGATCCTTTACAAACCTGACCAAGTAACATTGCTTTCCTTGTATATACTAAAATAATTAACTGTTTATGAGAGACTTTGTAAATCACACCCACATCAGTGGAGCAATCCTTTGCACAGTCACAGTAGGATTGAATAGGATTGCTTATGCAACATGCTATTAACAAATTAAAACATAATAAGCAATGCCTAACTACATGCTAACAATGTCTAAATTATACAGCTTAACAGTTACTAAACAGTCTTCACTATATTCAGCTATATTGTGCCTGATCAAAATTCTGTGAAAAACACATGAAAAGCCAGAGTAAATGATGCTGCTCTGATCCATCTCAGCCTCTGCCGTCAGAAGTTGTAATGCAGTGTTGGTCCTGCAGCATCAAAATAGCCTTAAACTTTGTTGCAATGCTAAAGCATAAATTTCAATATCAATTAACATGTTCAAGATAATTGTATAATAGATATGTATTACATAGACTTACCAACTTTGAGATTATTACATTTAATTCATTACATTTAATTAATTGTAAACTATGCATTTATAGTCCTATTGAACAGGTATCGTTCAAAATCTAATTGCAGTTCTGTGTAAAGTTTCCCAGAATAGCAAACGTCAACCTGATAACATTGGTCTTCAGAGCTTGTTTGGGAAGGAAGTTGCTCATACAGGGAACGTGTCTGAAGTCATGTGTCAGTTATTCTAGATTAATGACCTCCAGGTCAGCTGGTTACTATACTATAGACAGGTGGTTACTATGATACTATAGCAGATTTCACATAACTTTTGGTTGAACTTTCCTCTAGGTCAACTATAATTGAATGCATAATTTTGTATGGCTATGCTGACTAGCATACAGGTAATGAAAATTTTCTCAAACTTAAAGAAACAAGTTGACATCCCTGTTAAATGTACAGCTATCCTCTGTGTTCTGTATGAGGACAACTCTGAAAACGTGGGCTGCAAATGAGCAGGTTGGTAAAAATGTCAGTTAACCATGAAATACAATTAATATTTTTTGTAAGAATTACATAATTTCTGCTGATCCAATGCAGATACATTTCTCAAGGCCCTTGCATTATTTTAATGCACCATTTTAGAGGCCTTTTTAAAAAAAATTTACTTTTGAAAAAGAATGTTTTTGTAGTTGATATATTGTGAATGTTTTATGATTACTTAAGATAGTCACTTGAATGTTATACTTGTGTATAGTTAGAAATTTGTTTTTTCAGGAAGTCTCAAAAAACAAATAAAAACTAACTGGACATCATTGAATTATAAACCTTAGTTAAAGTTAAATATTTGTTACAAAATAATTAACCGTTACCAATAAATAGTTTTTTTTGTTCTTTAATAAGTTTAACTGACTTTTAGGGGAAAACAAACACCTGTTACCACATATACCACATATAACAACACACCATAAACTCAAAGTTTTTATTTGAGTTTAAATTTATTGAACAGTAAAATTTGTCACACTCAATTTAAAAAAAAGACAACAATTTCACCTGCATGCATACACAAGTAAATTATCAAAGATTTAACACAAATGGTTAGGAATTACTAATGGTTAAGCGTTACTCCATTGTGCTTTTTCCATCCTTCTTCAGATACTCTCTATACATCAAAAGTCGTTCTGTTGTATGTTGTGGCAGTCCGCTTCTTTCAGCCCGTACAATACAAGATGCTAAAGGAAATAATCGTTTAAATCCTCCTGAAGATGCTGGGATGGCCAACAGTTTGCGGCAAATGCTTTGTAGTTGGGGAAAGTGGGCAGCTTTCTTCCAAAACGTTTGGATGCAAGCATCTCCCTTTGATAAGGGTTCAGATAAGTACAGTTCTAGCTCAGACACTTTCATTGTCTTTGTATTTAACAGCATACCATTATCATCTGGTTTAACACAGCTCATCTCCATCTCTACTGAAGTAAATGTTTCAGTTTCACTTAATGCAGATTCCACAACTGAACAGACACAAGATCTGGATGGTGTAAAGAGTGTATTGCTCTTGAATTTTTCCTTTCCATTGTTGAAAGGTTGGAGCTTGATTCGCGGGTCCAGTACTGTGGCAACTATCAGATCTCTTTGAAAAATCAAAGGTTGGAAGTAAGTACGGAGACCAGCACGGAGGGCTGAGCAAAAACAGTTTAACTTTGTGGTCTTGGCCTCAAGAGTTTTATCAAGTCCAATGATAGATGGAATAACGAGGGGCAAGGTGATACCATCTTCCTGGAGTACCTGAACTGCCTCTTCAAAAGGCTCCAGTAAGTCAACAAAGTCCATCACTTGCTCCTGTGTAATTTGGACCACTGGTGGACAAATGGAGCAGTCTTTTGCCTCAGTGCGAGCTTGATTAAACAGGCTCATCACCAAGTCCCATACTGACTCCTGGATTATTTCACGGATAATGACAATTGTAGATTTCCAAGTGAAGCTGTTTGGGCTATAAAGTCTAGCTAGTGAGAGTCTGCATTTCTTTTCAAGAACCTCATTCCAGTATGCACTGCGACGAAAAAAGGACACTATACTTTGTACCTCAAAAAACATTTTCTCAACAACCTTGGACTTCTTTAGTGCTTCCTTAATTACACAAAGCAGTAGGGTAGTAATACAGTCCAGATGTTTGCTGGATAAATTTTCAACTAAAGAGATATCCTCTATCACAACTTGATCATCAAGAAAATCCAATAATTTGGTTTCATTCAGATCATTCTTTTGTGCAGAAGACATAATTCTGTAGTCACAGAAAAGGTCATGTGTTGCAATGGTGTTCTTGGCCTCATGGATTACACTGTAACCAATGTTATGGGGGAAAAGCCCGTAACTTAGAAGGATGGAGTCAAGTTCTCTTCCAATTTTTGTTATAAAATTCTTACATGGCAAATGTCGAAAGGCTACAGTAGGCCGATGAATGTTCCATTTATCATCAAGGAAATGCACCTGAACTGTAAGAAGTGGCTCAGCAAATTCACTGGCCCAAATATCTACTGTTATGTGAACAACATTATGCCCTCCACTCAAGGATGCACAGTTGCTAAGCTGCTGGATCAGTTGTGGTTTAACAGTCTTCTCCACAGCATTGTATAGTTGCAAACCCACAGTGCGCTGTGAGAGTTGTGGGTATTGAGGTCCGATTAAAGTTATTAATTTACGAAATCCAGAACCTTCAGAAATGTTGAGGGGTAGCATGTCCTCAGCAATCATCTGCAATATAGCATCTACAAATATTTTATGGTGTGACTGCATAACAGAATGATTTCTGGAGCTGGTGGGAGAACCTGAACATGGGTAGAAGGGTGGACTGTTGCCAGTCATATCTGTTACTGAAGATTTCCTCATTTGCTTCATCTTGGACAATTGTTCTTTTCTGTTTCTTGACTGTAAAAAAAGAAAATAACATGGGCTGATGAAATGGCAAAGTTATTAAATGTTAATTAGCCTAGAATGTATTGCTACCCACAAAAAAACAACAATAATGCATCCAATTAATGACACCCAAGTATCCAAAGAGTCAGTGGCCTAGCTGAAGGTGACACAGTAAAAATGTATCCACAATGTATTTGGATGCACGGATAAATGAACTGCGCAGGGCACAGTTCGGAGCACTCACACCTTTATACAACCTTATAAAAAGACAAAGGTATAACATACCTTATCTTGACTTGAGGATGTACATGTTTGTTTTACTGGTGTGTAGAGTTGAAGATCACTCAAATCAACATCTTCCATTTTATAGATGCCCCTGTCCATTTTACGCTTCAAGGTTGCATACCAGTGGTTTTTAATGGAATTATCAGTCCTACCAAACATCAAAAGTTAATCGGCTTCAGTGTCTTAATTTAACAACCTGCTAACTCACCAGTTTGAAACTCCAGCTTAAGGTAATTTAAATACCTTCCAGGGAGAAACTTTGCAATTTGAGCCCAACGAGATCCCAGCACACAATGACATTTGATGATTGTAAGGTCTTCTTCCTTTGTCCAAGGGGTTTTAATCACAGAGGGGTCAAGATGATTATGCCAGCGCTCTCTGCACTGTTTACCGCGTCGACTTTTTAAGTGCTTTGCAACTGTGCTCCACTTCTTTTCACCATACAAAGACACCAACTCAATAAGCTATAAAAAGAATTGATAAAACTGTTAGATTGAGAATTAGGTTCAATTAAGTTGAAATTGGCAAATGTAAATTAATGCTTTCACGAAACTTGAAAGGCTGAAAACTGAAAAGACATCCTACAACAGAGCTCTCACTCAAAAGCAGCTGTTTGTTCAAAAATCTTTTCTGTTGTCATTGTAGTGAAACATGTTTAACTTGTGAGAAATTATATTTTGGACCAAAATGCTCGAACCTCACTAGCTATAATATTAGGGTAAAATATGTGCATTTAGTAATGTTTCTAAACAATCAAGCAATGCTGATTGAATGCTTTTGCATAACTTGAGCACTTCAGTTGCTACCTGCCAGTACTGGAATCGAACCAGCAACCTACAGATTACAAGCCCGACTCACTAACCAGTAGGCCACAACTACCCAGAATAAAATGTTGTGCCACAACATTATGACCTAGGAGAGCTTTGTGCCTAGAGTCAGACATTGAGAAATCAATTTTTTTTCATCTTTTAAAACATCAGACACCATTGTACCAATCAATGCTGTATGTTTCAGGATTTTCACCGCACAGCTTGTTCTGTGTTACAGTGTCTCTTTGCATGCCCACTTCAGTCATGTTTCTCAACTTGCAAAACAATACCTGTGGCTCTCTGCAACATCAGTGCCAAGCATGGGTGGAAAACTGCGTTTTTAAACAACTATTTAACAAAAAAACGTTAAACAACGTTTTTTTGTTTTTAAACAACTATATCAGTACTGTGTTATGCAACATGAAAGGCCTCCTAAAATGAGTAAGCAATTGGCTGTTATTCCTCACAAAAAAGGTTTTTATTTAAACTCAACACTTTTATTAGATCAAAGCTTAAAACCTTTGGCTTACTGGCTCCAGAACTAAGCCCATTTCATCAACCTTTCTGTGAAACATTTATGATGTACATGAAATACAACTTCACAAACATAGGTTAGCCTATTTGTCCTTAGTTTTATCTTAATGAAAAAGGAAAAAGGGGTGTACCCCCTTTTTTCTGGGCAATAGCCCATCTGAGAATAAAGAATAAAAAGTATAAAAGGTACAAAATAGCAAAAACATATATAAAGAAATAATTCAAGTATAACTAATAATCAACGTAAACAGTACAGTTAGTACTTTTCTCCATCATATTTGTGAAATGTGTTCTTGAGGGAATGGTGTATTTGGGATTGAAAGCTTTAATCATATTCTTAAATCCTGTGTCCTCCACCATGGACAGTGGGCGCATGTCTGTGATGAGCATATTCAAAATGCTGTTGGTAAAAACTACAGCTTCTTTCACAGTGCATGAGGGACCTGTCCGGACGAAGCTGTCCATGCGCCGCTGTGATGTACTGTGGGGGAAAAAAAAAATATTGATTTGTACAACAAATGCTATAAACTCACCCAAAAGTAAATCTATATGCTAATAAATGTAGATTTGTCCATCTGTTGCATTTATTATTATTATTACCTTATCTATGGGTGAGGCGTGTTTTGAGATATAACCATTGTGTGTGTGCGCACCTCGCGGGAGGAAGAAATGAGGGATGATCTTGGTGCATTTGCTCTCTTGTTACTTATCATGCCTCGTCACTATCCACTCATAACACAGGCTACAAATAGATAGAATTATTGTATGTTCTAACAAGCGCTAGTGTTCATATCAGTTAGCAATCGTAAAAATACATTACCTTGTAGAGGCTCCGAGTCCGCTTGGAGAAGTGCAGTTCACGTGAGGATGCTTTCGGTTCAGGTGCTGCAGCATTGACGAAGTACTGTTATGGTAGGCCAGGTCCGTTTTACAGCGTATACACTGCGCTACTTTGTCCGCCTTACGCAGTGTAAATGGTCCCACACTTCTGCCTTTTACGCACACCGGTATTATCATTTTCCGCCATTTCCACAGAGAGTACACTAAATTGTGCAGCTTTAAATCTTTGAAATGCGTCAGTTACAACAGTCCGTGTGAAACAATGACACCGGAGTTGCGCTGTAGTTCTACACAGCGGGAGTGATACGATAGCAGAGACATTTAAAACAGATGGATTTTGGTGACACGAATTAAACGAAGCCTTCTTTGCCTCAAACATTTTTTGTAATTGAATTATTCGAGTTACTCGAATAATCAGCCCTAAAACGAACCAAGAGCAATTTGAACCGAGCAGATGCTACAGATCAGTGAGCACTATGACAGATGCTACAGATTCCTGTTCAAAAGACGATACAGATACTGTGCACTAGAGGAGACGCTACAGATCCCTGTGATCTAGAACAGGCTCTACATATTTATATAAGCACTTAATGTTCAAAACTCTTCTATCTTGATGTATATTACTTACATTTTAATACATTGTAATACATTTCTAATAAAAATGTCATTAATAAAATCCTGAAACATACAGCACTGATTGGTACAACAGTATCTGATGCGTGGCACAATATTTTATTCTGGGCCACAACACGCACACAACAATGCTCACCTTAGCATCTTCTTCTTTGGTCCAGGTTCCCTTAATGAGCTCAGGATCTATTACAGCTGTGAACCGGTATTTACAATTCTGTGCAGTTCGTCCCTGATAAATCACAATCAAATTTAGAAAGTCTTTCCTTTACACCTTAAATATCTAAATAAAAAAACTCAAATAAAGTATTGATGCTACTATCACTTTACAATGTGTGCACAACATTTCTGTTAGTGATTTTAAATGACTAAAACATGGATTATGTATAAACATGTTTTCTATGTATTGAAGATTTCTAAATATTAAAAATACATTCATGCACATAAACCAAATGGAGTACAACAGAGAAAGCTGATATTTTGCTGTAATTAAACAAATAACCAACAAATGAATTCATTATCAAAATTAGTTGCAGCCCTAGACAAAAAAAAAAAAAAAAAAAAGAAAAATCACTCACAGGTAGGAAGCCTGCAATCAGTTCCCAGTCATCCCTTCCAAATCTCCCCACAAGGGATGCAAGCACTTCATCCTAAAGGTTCCACATATAACACACCATCACCAAGGCTATTTCCTGAAACCACATGTATATATATACTGGCCAAAATTAAATTCACTCTAAAATTCACTGTCCACCAATCTTTTATTGTCCATCAGTCTCTTCATGACATGTGACATGTAAAATTGGGTTCATGTTCAATTTTTTTTAATGATGATTATGATTTTAGGGCATCCTCATGCTTACACTCACCTCTTGTGAGGTCCATTTAACCTTTAGCTGATCAACCTCTTGTTCATCAGTGTCAGACTCAGGATTCAGATCAAGCTTTGGTTCAAGGCTCACACAACCTTCCATCTCACTAGAAATGTAGATAAAGAGATGTAAATCTGCACAACTGTACGTTCAAGCTCACACAAAACTGAAAATTCTCATTTAAACAATGAGATTTGATGTTATTGCTGTCACAATATTTTACTTAGACAAATACTTTGGTTTGAGAATAAACAGACTAATAAATTTTGATCTGTATACCATTATACCAATTAACTGATCATATGGATTTTTTTTACACCTTTGCAAAGTGAGGTCAACCTTAACAATGTGACAGGGTTGGTTCTGGGCAGCAGGGGACGGGGACATTTGGTACACCTTTAGAATACCACGGTCCGTACTAGGGCTGTGCAATATATCGAATTTCGATTTCGACTTTGGCTCCAAACGATCACAAAAACAGTGATATCGACAAAAACAATTATTATTAAAATAATTTAACCATATTACGTTTTGCTGTTTTGTCATGTGTTCCGAATGGCACGCGCACTTCTGCCGCTTCTACACGTGTAGTTTCTTTCTGCAGCAGCGCAAGTAAAGATGGCTGAGGGAGGACACGTGCGGTCAACAATAAAAGATGCTCTCTATAGTGCAACACCATATTCCACTACCTCAGAAAGGCACAAGACAATTACAAAAGCCATAACTTATTTTTTGGCCATGACCTGAAACTGAAGACATAACCCACCTAGAGCAGTTGATAAACCAGGCTTCAGGCATCTGGTGCGAACTTTGGACAACCAAGTTTAATCTTAACACAAAATGTCTCCAAACGGCGTTCATTCCTGAGGACCATACAGGGCAAAACATTCCCAAGGACTAAAGGATTATCTGGCGGCATGGCATTTAAACGAGAAAACAAGCTTGTTTGCGTCACAAAAGACAACACCTTGAACATAAAGTTAGCAGCCGACATTAATGGATGGATGCGACTTTAGTGCTTTGGCCACAGGCTCCATTTGGCCATAGGTGAGTAGAATTCCTCCTGTCTGTGTGTGTGACAGTAGCTACGTTTACATGGACACTTTTTGTTTCAATCAGAATGAAATCAATCAGATTGATTAATCCGATCGCAGTGTTTACAAGAACGCTGAATAAAGTAATCGGGTTGATGTGCGCGTTTACATGACAGAATCGGATTTGATCTTCCGACATGCGCACAGTGCACGAATACACATTTTACGCTATTCCAACATGCAGCCACTCTTGCCACTGCTTCTTTTTTTGTTTTTTGTTTTAAAAAGCAGACTTAACATTTGCCTATATCACCTGCTAATTAGAACGGTACTGCGTGTATTTATAAAGCAATTAAAATGCCCCTTCCCAAGTCCAGAACAAGGCGTCTTTGGATGAGAGTCAGAAGCAAGGACTGGTGGGACAACGTCGTCTTATGCTGCATTCACACCAGCATAATAAAGCGCAAATAAATCGCGCTATTCGCGCGTAGTTGGACGCTTGAACATTTTAAGTTTATCCGCTTCATTCGCGCCGCAGAATGTCAGTTTGCGTCTTTGCATTGACTTAACATGTAAATCATTCGCGCTTAACGCTTCATTTGCGTCTGGTGTGAACGCACCATTACACCACTTCACAGACGAGGAGTGGAAGGAGAATTTTAGAATGACACGCCGTGCGTCATACGCCATTACGTGATTTGTACGTCCCTGCGCATGCGCAGAACTATCTGGTTTAATTTTCAAACCGATGAAGTGTTTACATGTCCTCTCCATCGGATTACAAAAGGTTTAAACCACTCCTTATGATCCGAATAAAATTTTAATCGGTTTTGGCCAATTCATTCCGATTGACGTATTTTAGGCTTGGGCGGTATTACGGTAATACGGTATACCGTGGTATCTAAAAATAGCAACGGTATCAGTTTCAATACCGTTATACCGTCATAAACACAAAAACAATGCACTTATATAGGCGACAAGGATTAAATATTAAATACAATTTATTTAATGCCTAAAAATGCGTATGCGTGGTTGTCATCACGTGACAGCGTGGAGGAGAAAGAGAGAGAGGGGGAAAGATGGCGA
>JAZGTK010008316.1:0-18418 GCA_036877625.1 Ambastaia sidthimunki
TTAGAACAGGGTGGCATAACATGGATACAGACATGCAATCAAGAAATATACATATATACATTTAGGACAGCTTATTTAGTGATATGACTTTGGATATGAGGGGATTTCATTGAGGGCTTAGTTAAACATCTGGCTCTCCTGCAAATGTTTCCTCGCCCAAGATCTCAGGTTTCCCTAATGGAATGATTTGAAGCTGGGGAGTCTGTTTAGACCATCACCCATTTACGGTCAGCAAGAGGGGCGAGGGAGACACTGAGTCTACCCTAGCACCACTTCATGATCCCAAAAGAGCATTAGGAAAACACAGGTTTCTGATCTATTACCAACTTTACGATCGGCAACAGGGTAAAGGAGATGATAAGATCTTTGGGGATGGTATGGTTTATTGGAACCCTTGGCCCCCCCGATGGGTAGTGTTGGTTACAACAAGCAGTGGCCTGAATATCTAGGCCATAAAATCTGACAAAGGTCAGGGGAGTGGACCATCCGGCAGCGTCGCAGATGTCCTGAATTGGGACACCTGCAGAAAGGGCCTTAGAGGCCGCCAGACCACGAGTAGAGTGAGCCCTGATCCCCAAAGGAGGGGGGAGTCCAGAGGTCTCATAAGCGAAACGGATTGCCTCAACAATCCAGTGACTAATAGTTGGCTTAGAAGCAAGTAGGCCCCTCTTGTGTGGGTCAAAACAGACCAAGAGCTGGTCAGATTTCTGCCACAGGGCAGCTCTGTGGACATAAGTGTGCAGTGCTCGCACTGGACACACAAAGTTTAGCTTCTCCTGGTCACTATCCCGGAAGGGAGGAGGACAGAAAGCCTGGAGCACGACCAGCCGTAGGGTCGAGGTGGGCACCTTGGCAACATAACCCGCCCGAGGGTATAAAAATGCTTTGGCCAAACCGGGCGCAAAGTCTAGATACATAGGGGCCACAGAGAGGGCCTGGAGGTCACCAACTCTCCTCAGAGAGGTGATGGCTAGAAGAAAGGCCACTTTGGCCGACAGATCCGAGATCTGATGTATAGGCTCAAAAGGGGGGGGGAGCACATAAAGCCTCTAGAACTACGGCCAGGTCCCATGGGGGAACTCTAGATCGCACTCGAGGCCTCAGCGCACCGCGGATGTGGTAAGCAGAAAGCACCGCCACATACACCTTCAGTGTGGAATGAGTCAAACCGGCCTCAAATCTAGCTTGTAAGAAGTTCAGCACTGTACCAATAGGGCAGTTGACTGGGTCCAAATGGCGGTTTCTACACCAGGAAGTGAAAAGCTTCCACTTCAGGGCATACAGTTTCCTTGTAGAGGGAGCTCTGGATTGTAAGATGGTCTCAATGACCTCGGTCGAGAGACCGGAAGCTACGAGTTGCGCCCCCTCAGGGGCCATACCTATAGGTTCCAACGCTCTGGGTGGGGGTGCACAATAGCGCCCCCTGCCTGAGAGAGAAGATCCCCCCTCAAGGGGATCTTCCAAGGATAACCGTCTAGGAGAGATATGAAATCCGAGAACCACACTCGGCTCGGCCAGAACGGGGCTACTTGGAGCACAAATACCGCGTCCTGGCGTACTCTTTCCAGAACTCCCGGGAGCAGAGAGATCAGGGGGAAAGTGTACAGACGGAGCCTCGGCCACGTCTGCACCATAGCATCCAGCCCGAGAGGAGCTGGATGAGTTAGAGAGAACCAGAGGCGACATTGCGCAGTTTCTTGAGAGGCGAAGAGGTCCTCCAAATCTGGCAAATAGTCAGGGCTTCTTCCCCTGGCCAGAAATCCTCCTAGAGGCTATTGCAGTCCTCAGATCTTGTTTGGAGGACTTCTGGCCTGAGCATCTCGTCACCTGCACCCTAAGAGGAGGGGAACGGGCAGCAACGCTCTGTTTCTGTGTGTCCCTGTATGACGAGGCGGCATGTGGGAGGGACTGCTCCCGTCTAACAGTCCCCAGGGAACGAGAGCAGCGAGGGAGGAAGCGCTGGAATGTCTTCGCTTGCTTATGTGCCTCCTGGTACCTCTCGACGACCATATGCACCGAGTCGCCGAATAGCCCAGAAGGCACAAGCGGGGCGTCCAGGAGGAAGATCCTGTCCTTTTCCTTCATATTGGACAGGGTCAGTCAGAGGTGCCTTTCTACGGCCACCAGGGCTGCCATAGACCTGCCAATGGCATGGGCGGTCTCCTTGGTGGCACGCAGGGACAAATCGGAGGTCCTCCTCAGCTCCATCACATCCTCAGATGTGAGGCCCTCATGCTCATCATTCCCTTCAGCAGCTCAGCCTGGTACGCCTGCAACACCGCCATGGTGTGCAGGGAAGCCCCAGCCTGACCTGCTTCCACATACCCCCTGCCCAAAAGCGTGGAGGCTCCTTTGCTGAGCAGCCTGCTGCCCGGGGGGCCAGTTGATATTTAATTTAGCCACCGCCCGAGTAACAACCTCCACGAGCTCGTCATAATGTGGGGACACAGCAGGCTCATCCACACTGTCAACGTCCAGTTCTTCTGTGGACGAGAGGTGAAGAGCAGATGCCTCCCTCTGGGGGGAAGAAACCGCAGAGCGTGCTTCCGAACCCAGAGAACAAGGAGGACCTGACGGATGCGGAATGAGATAGGGAACCTGTCTCAATTCCCTCTATCAGGTCCATCTGCGATCCCCACGAATGCAGCCACCGCTCCGCCTCAGCGGAAGCGGGACCAGCACTGCGAGGAAAAGAGAGCCCGTCTGGAGCGAAACACGCGCAAGCTAAGGAGCTCGCAGTGCGGACAGTCAGCCCCTGTCCAGCGTGCTGCGAGCTGACTGAGCGTGCCCCGCTCCCAAACAAGCTACACATAGTGTGTGTATCCCCACCCGTAATGAAGCGCGGGCAGGGAGGAACACACCCTCTAAAGTGCTCACTTGAGCCCCTAGTCTTTCCCTGAGCTTTTGGCATTTCTGCTTCTACTCTAAACATGGAAAGACAAACAATTGACAAACAATATGCAGCATTGAGCGCTTCGCTGAATGGAAGAAGCTAACCCGAGCTGTGCAGCACGTGCGGTTTTATAGCTTCCTGGTCATGACGTCACCCTGTCTGTGACGCCACGCCCCGCAATTAATTGTTGCAACAGGTGTATCAGAGTGCATAAAAGCTGATAGCGTTCCCATAGCGTTTCGATGCAACAATAGCTGCGGGAACAATAGCTGATTACCTCCTGTTGTGACAATTCTTCAGACATCTTCTTACCACACAAAGGGCCCATTTCAGAAAGGTGGTTAAGTGAAAACTCTGAGTATTTTAACCCTGAAATATGGAAAATTATGAGTTTTCGGTTTCAGAAACGGAGATAACTCAAACCCGAGAACGCAGGGTAAGTCAAGCCAGTTTCTGAAAGAGAGTTAACCTATACTCCCAGTCAGTTACCGTGGTAACTTACTTTGTGAACCTAACCTGGTCGGGAGCAGGTTTTCTTCATTAAACCCGGAGTTTCTTTCGGTCTCCTCCCCTTTTTTCCGCCAACCCTCCAATCACAGGTGGACAACATAAAGTACAACTCAGATGTAAAGACATCTATTCTGTTAGGAAGGCACACTGAAGTTACAACGCCACGAGTATTTATGACATATTTAATGTTCTGTTTAAATATTTAATTCATTCTTTCGGGACATTCATTCATTGCACATATTTCCGTCTTGCAGCCTGTTTAAAAGTGAAAATGGCATGTCCTTTCGTAGAAAATCCTGTAGACGAAGAGGCTGCATTAATTCGCAGAGAGTTACATTTACACCGATAGAGGATTTTGCGTCCCTGAATGGATTTTTTGTCATAGCCTGATGCATTTTTTATTTGAGTGGTACAGTTTACTATTTTGCTAAGTGGCGTCGATGGTAAGGCGTGTATGGCAGACGTTTGCCTCGCGTTCGAATCCTCCTTTAGCGGAGCTTTTTTCACTCGCTTTTCAAATGTCATATCATATCGGAAAGGCATTTATTTTCATTGAAAATTATAGACATATTTGAAAGAAAGTATCGTGTGTGGTTACGGTAGGTGTAGGGAGGGCTTATATTGTCCCGAAAAGGTGGCATCTATTTAATAATTTGAATTTAAATTATAATTTGCACGCAATATGTTATTATTGTATACTGTTTTATAATGTAGTACAATACTGAGGTGCAGATAATTGCCGCTATTTGCAATAAGTAGTATAAATAGCAAAAAAGCATGCATCTACCTAAAAAATATTTAAAGTATTATAAATATATATTTAAAGTAGTATAAATAGCATCTACCTTCTATTAACACTTAGTGTAAATAGCATTTTACACTGTAAAGTAGCAGTATTTTACACTGCAAACAGTATTTTACATTGCAAATAGCCGCTGCCTTTTTTATGGGTGCTGTTGCCATGGTGAATCGTAATATCTGCGCTCTATTCATCATGGCTTTTTATAGTCGTGGTGCATGCGGTTAACTCAAAGTCAACCTACTTAGAGTTGATTTAACCAACTAATTTCAGCTCTTCTGAAACCGAACTCAGAGTTGAAGTTAAGGTGATAACTCAAGAGTTGAGTTGGTTGAACCACCTTTCTGAAAAGGGGCCCAAAGTTTCTTTTCCATAATTAATGAGTTACTGGACCAAAAAGTCTTGTGGTGGAGGTAAGCAAAACCTGTTTATCCTTACCATGCTCAAGGATGTGTGTTTGTATGTATGTGTACATGTGTGTTGCAGTGGTGGCAAACCAATTAAATGGGCTGATTTGAAGTGGAGCGTATGAGCTTTATAGCTAAGTCCAGTTTTAATGCACTCTTGAAGGTCAGAGCTTCTTAAGAATAAAGGATGAATTATGCAGAGCAAGCAGTTTGAAATTTGCACACTGCAACTAGATGAATAATGCCTCCTGTACAAAAACACTGGATACACTTTGATGCTTACACTTTGCCCCAGTCCAAAGTTATTGCAGGTCCTTGAATCAGGTTCACAACTTATGTGATGTTGCAGACAAGTGAGTGCGTTAAATGCGGACTTCTTTATTTTAAAAAAATAGCAAGATCTTTCTTGGTTAGCCAGCTTAATCAGAAACACCATGCTGGGTAAAAAGCTTGGGAATGCTTGTCTACCAGGTATACCAATATCAAAACAGCCCTAAACAGGATAATCCATCATTGATCAGCATGGAAATTCATGCTGAACCTTTTTCACTAAGGTAGTCTTACAAAAATGTACAATCACTCAGTTTCTCTGTTCTTATCTACATACATCTATTGTATATGTAGGTTTGCTTCACTGTTTGTGACTTAAAATGTGGTAAAATGACAATGAAAAAAAACATTGGTGTTCAGGCTTTGCTGTTCTTAATCTGCTTCTCTCAGCAAATGACTAAGTATTGGCATGCAGTTCTCGCTTGAAATTGACAATCCCAGTAGAACATGGCCAGATGAGCTGGGCTGATAAGGATTTTAGTTTATTTCTCTCTCGTTCTCTCTTATGTGTTTGTGTCAATTTTTCCTACTGCCTACTGTCAATAGTAATATTGCACACCAAACAGTTGCAACACCTCCCCCTACTGGAGGTACTGCACGAACATGCATATGCACAGGGAGCTAACTGCAGCAAACCAACCATTCTGTCTCTTTCTCTGTCTGACAGTGTCTCTCATGCAAGTTGTTTCCACATGCCAGTTTGATATGCTCTCCATGTGCATACAAAGATATTGCTTTTTGGACGGCACAGTGTCTAATGCAATCAGAATGCCTGGGCTGTTGTAATGTTTGTCAACACACTTTTTTGTCCATTTTTTATATGCCAGCAACTATTTGATAGTGTTTTTTTATATTTGCAAAGGGCATCCAGAAAGTATGAGACCGAATAAAATTTGTATATTTGTGATTACAAATCGTGTCACAAATGTGTGAGAGAACCAGCAATCTGTCTCTCTCAATACTCCGCTGGTCTCCTCTTTATATCCATCTCATTATCCCTCCAAGCAAGTCATCTGCATTCTGTCCACAAACTTAGTGACAGCACCATATACTTTCACCGCAAAGTCAAAGGTACAAATGGAATAAAATTCAATGTTGCTCTTGTGGTATAAATTATATTTGGTTGCCTCTCATTCACAGTCTGCTTTGTGACTTAGTGTCTGGTTACAGAAGATGTAAAGTACATCTTAAAAAACAATTGGTACAACAAAAATGGTAAAAAAAACATACTGGTTCCATGAGATTTGTGCTTATGGTTAGCCTGACCTAAAAATGCCTACTAAACAGACCAGAATGATTTTCCATACTGAACCAAGCTGTGTTGCATTCTAATTTAGTGCTAAAAGGTCATTTGGAGCTGGATCAACAAAGCTTTTTTGTTGGTTAAACTTACTAATACCTCTTTTCCACCAGGGCCAACACACACACACCCGGAGCAGTGGGTAGCTATCCCTGCAGCACCCGGGAAGCAATCAGGGGTTAGGTGCCTTGCTCAAGGGCACTTCAGTTGCTACCTGTCGGCACTGGAATCGAACCAGCAACCTACTAATTACAAGCCTGACTCCTTAACCAGTAGACCACAACTGCCCCCTAACAAAAAAAATAGTCTTGTCTAGTCGTGTCTTGTTTTGTCAAGTCTTCAGCCCTGCGCTGCTGCCCGGATCTCCCGCTTCCCCTCCAGCCCGTCCCCACTCAGCTGCCTCTTATGCCCTGCCTCTCACCCTCCCGGTTCTCCCGCTGCCAGCTGTGCCAGCGCCTGTGCCGGATCGACTCCTACGCCCTCCAGTTTTTGTTTTTTTTCCTGTTTTTTTTCCTGTTTGACTTCCTGCTTGTTTGGTCCTGTTTAATAAACTGTTTATTTTTTTCGTCCGCAATTGGATCTCCGTGTTTGAATCCTGACAATTAGCATACAATAAGCATTCCGTCATTTACATAAGACAATAATGATGCAGTAGCCTATATATTTGTGTTTTCTGTATTTAACACAATTTAAACAAATAAAATTATTCAGAGTAATTGTGCATTTTAGTTTCATTTATTAGAACTAAGTAGCAAACTTCCTCAACTTTAACTTTAACTCATGGCTGATCAGAAACTTCCCCTCAATGATGATGAGGAAATAGGTGAATAAATAAAATCTGAATGAAATAAGTAAAATTATATTTTGTCATATTTATAGTAGTTAAACTTGACTGCAAACAACTTCCTTTGTTTTAGCAATACAAATGCTCTTGCTCATTTAATGTGCAAAGGATAGGGTTTCTTAAAGGTTCAGCAGCAAAAGATGCCTGTTTTTTTATAAAGATCAGAAAAAGTGTGAGAAAAGGTAAAAAAAGATAAACAAAACAAAAAACACTAAAATAATAAAAATGCACAGAATAAAGCAAATAAATGGTGACTTGAAATCCTATTCATTGAAACCTTTAGTTAACTAGAGGAAAATTAAAACAAGATGCAGATCATTCTGTCAAACATGGCTGTGATGGAGCTCATGATGTTTGTCTTCAGTCTGGGTCAGGCCAACTCCCACCATTGTGTTTGTGTTTCTCCTCTGTAAATAGCTTGATTGGTGTGCCTCTCCTTGTGTGTCAGCTCACCAGCACAAGGCAGATATTTATACTGAATAGCAGTGGTAATGACTTCCTTTGTGTTTCTGAAAATTGTTTGGCCTCCAACCATGCCTTAACCTACCAGCCCAATCTGAGTTGAACCCACATTACTAAATAATCAATTCACTCTACCACATTGATCCTCTGAGTAAAATAAGCTAATCAGTGGGTCCAACTGGTCAACAACTTATTTAATGTAAATCCACAGTTAGGTGTGTATTTTTAATTTATTTTCTGTAGATATTATGACTATACCATGCATACCCTATGTAATAACAAATATAAATATCTCGCTGTATATTTACATTTTGCCACCTGATTGTATCTAGGTACCCAAAAATTTTTTTGGACTGTACAGCTAATTAAGTTCTGTCAGACAGCAATGCAGTTGCTGGGCAAACCAGCAGAATCAAAATCCCTAAGGTGAAGTAGAATTTAGGAAAAACTGAACAGACACATGAAAAGAATGTTTGGAACAACCACAGAGTCTGTTTTATTTTTAATTATATTACATAAGTTTGGTTGTGTAAGCCTGCTTTGTAAACATGTAGGTGTTCCCAAACTAAAAATGAGAAAATTATATTAGTGTGTAATAATATAACAACATATTAGAGAGAGAGAGAGTGCCGGTAAGATGATTTTACTGTCTTTCAGAAAACTAGTGTGATACACCTCCTCTTGAATGTGTCATATCTTCTTAGGGCATACAAATGTGAGAGAGTAGCTGCATCCCTGAAGGCTGTTAACCACTCTAATTAACCATTTATTTTGAATATGATGATGAAACAAACAGAAGTGACTGGCATTTACTCTTAGATAGAATATTCATTTATTTATTGTCATATATTTAAAATAAAAATAAATCACATATAAGAAATTAAAGCTTTTATTTGCAATCTTGATTCAGTCATCAGATGTGAGTTTGTGTGAGATGTTCCTGTTATGCAGTCTGTTTTAAACTTATACTTTTAAATCTATTTTTGCGTCTTAATTTTGTGTGCATGTGTGTGTCTGTAACAGCTAGATCATAGCAAAAAAGATTAAAAACATTAGCTTAAACCCAAGTAGTGATATTTGTGTTCATGTAATTGTTTTGTTACGGTTTGTGATATTACGATATTACAATTTTGTTTTCAAACTTTTTTGTAAAGCTGGATGAGATATTTGAAAAGGGGGAATTGATCGAGCTTTGTTCAAAGTAACCCTAGCAACTGCTTTAAAAAAAACATGGAAAGAAACACAATAGGCCAGTGAGCTCAAGGCGGATCAGTGCAAGTTTCCTAATGAGAGAGCTGCTGAACATTTCTCCTTGTTAATTTCTCCTCATAAATTGTATCTATATAGTGCTTTTTACTATATTACATTGTGTCAAAGCAGCTTTATATATATAATGAAAAAAAACACAGAATACATGGTATTACTAAAATGAAAAAAATTAAATTAGGGATACCAATTGGATTTTAATTGGTTGAATGTAGAGTTGACTAAACTGATGATAACTACACACTAACACATTTGGACCATTTAAATAAATGGATGTGCATTAGAAATGCCTGTCATTGCTTGCAAAGGCTCATACCGTAATGAAGACGCAAGGGCGGACGGATCCATTTGCAACATTTATTTAAAGAATGTAAACAGGCAAAGGTCAAAACCAGCAAACAACAACAGTGTAGATAATCCAGAGACATGGTCAATAGACAGGCAATAGGTCGAGGCAGGCAGCAGACAATAGAATAAACGATAAACAGGCAGGGGTCAAAAAGGCAGGCAGAAAACAATTGAGGAGTCAAAAACACAGGTGTAACGGACACGGGAAACCAGTGGGATCCATATGCAGCTTTATTAAAACAATAGTAAACAGGCAAAGGTCAACAATGGCAAACAGTAATGGCAGAGGCAAACCAGAATCAGAGTCGGGGCACAGGCGAAGTTCGAGGCAGGCGGCAGGCAAAGGGATATCCGTGATACAGGCAGGGGTCGAGGCAGGCAGCAGACAGAAAACGTAATCCAATAAACAATCCAAGTAACAGGGCAGGCAGCAAACAATCAAACAACGAGGAACAGACCAGGGTAATAACAGGATATCCAAAACAGGTAAAACGGTCAGAATTGTAACCAGAGGAAAACAAGACTTCGCAATGATACACAGTTTGTGGTAAGCTTACATACAAAGTCCTTAATGGCAGATTGCTTGCAGGTGAGGTGAAGGGGCGTGGTCAGCCCCAGGCAGTTGACCCATGGGAATTGTAGTTTAAACCAGATTAATATTCAGGCGACGGTTCCGCTGACGGCCAGGAGGAGGCGGTGCGGGAACCTCAGACGTAACAACAGGCAAGGGTAATAACAGTAATCCAACAATGAAAAACGCTCAGTAATGTTCACCAGGGCAAAACAAGACTTCGCAAAGAGTTCATGAATGACTGTAGTTTATATAAGCAGGATAACTGACAAGATGGAGAACAGGTGTGTTGGCGGGAAGTGGTCAGTAGTGATGGGTCATTCTTGAATGATTCGTTCATCATATGCATTGGCTTAACCAATGCAGTCTGAGCCAGAAAGAGAATTGATAAGTTAATATCTTCTTTCCGGTGCAGTCTGCATTGGTTAAGCGTATGGGGCTGTCACATGATGAACAAACGACTCAAACATGAAGACTTGATAAAAGATGAGATGAGCTAATCGTAGACTAAAGATCCAGGTAAACAATTAATTAATGTTTTCTGTTTCTTATAGGATTAGTTTTGTTTTGTTTGTAGTGTGATCAACGTTTGCGTAAGTAGTAGATGTGCTAGGGAAGTAACACGTAACATTTTAATTACATTTTGCTAAAATGAATAAAATGACTCGAACGAGACTCAACGAGACTCAAAGGATCGAGTCGGTAAAATGATTCGAACTTCCCATCACTAGTTGTCAGCCCCAGGTATAAGCCATGATGGGAAATGTAGTGAGGAAGTTCAATCAGAATTCGGGAGACGGAATTCCCTCTGGTTGCGCGGAGGAGGCGGTCCGGGAGCCTCCTCTGTAACACATACCTATCTCTGTGGCTTATGGGAGGGTAATGTATTTAGACTGTCTGCTAAAACAGTATGTAGCCTTCTTTTGAGACTAAGCAACATTTAGTCTATTAACATGATAGATGACAGGTATCATATTATGTTGTTCCAGCCTACGTTGAGATGGACAGGAGTATAAGGGATAAAAATAATAAGATATTTTAGGCATAATACTATAAAATATCTGAATATTGCATAATGAAACCGAATAGGAGACAAAAAATAGCAAAATAGTAGAGTCTTTAGGACTGTTGTTAGATTATGCTATAAGCAATATTAACAATTTACAAAACCCTAAGCCAATAGAAATGTCAGCATGATCCCAGTAAGCAAGCCAACAGGCTGACAGTGGCAAGTAAACAAAACTCCAATAATGTATAAGAAACTTGGGAGACAAAACAGCCTCAACCAGGAGGGCCAGCTCTCCTCTGGCATGTTAAAGCTGCAATTCATGATTTTTTTGGGTTAAAAATAAAGAGATTATAATGCTGATTTATAATTTTAGATTGATTTAAAAACTGTCTTGTCTGATTTTGTGACAAATGTCAAATGCTGAGGAATGTTACAGGCGATAAGCATAATGTTACTAATTGCAGCTATAACATCTCAAACTGTAAAAGCTAACTGAGCTGGAGCTAGCTTGAATCTTGAATCTTGAATCTACCAGTCAAAAATTTGGAAACACTCACTCATTTTCTATTAATATTTTTTCACATTTTAGAATAATAGTAAATTTGTCAAAACTATGAAATAACACGATGTAACTTTGGGGATTATGCTGTGATTAAAAAAAATTGAAAATAAATTAAACTAGGTTGTATTCTGTCATATTTAATGTAGTCACCCTTTTCCTAGAATTTACAAAAATTTTCTTGACGTTTTATTACCCAGTTTTATTACCCAGAGTAATTATCTTGAGAAACTTTTCAAAGAGTTTTGAAGGATTTCCCCTCTATACTACACCCTTATTGGCTGCTTGTTCTTCATTATTTGGTCCAAACCATTCATTTTAAAAACATTTTTAAAATTGTAATTTTCTGAAAAACAGAAATGAATATGTTGGTACAGTTATATTTTACTCTACAATAATACATTTAAACATTTAAACAAGCAGCTTTAGATGAAAAGATTTATAGGATAATAAGAAACATTTCAGTCAAGTGTTTTCAAACTTTTGTCTGGTAGTGTAGATAATAAGAAGTTTAGTGGGGGGCAGTGGGGGTAAGAAGTTACCCCCACTGCTTTTGGGTGATCTGGGTTATGGCTGTAATCTTCTTAAACTCAGTGATCATCTAGCTGACACGTAAATGGGACTAGTGTCAAGCCGAATTAAAGCTGTCTCAGGGGCCATCCCATACCGTCTCCCCGTCATCTGGCGTGGATTAAGTCCAGATCCTGCTGACTACAGGACCTAGAGGAAAAGATAGACAGAGCCAAAACATCTGTTCTTATGGGAAGTGTCTTCGGTTCTGGTTTACCTAGTTAATGCAGCCTAACAATTCCTTAAGGGATCTGAATAATAAATCCATAGGACCATGTGTAGGCTAGATTAAGGAGATGGGTCTTTTTATCTATTTTTAAATTGACATAGTATATCTGCCTTAAATGATGACACTAATAGTGTGGATAGACACTTCATTCAAATAAGAAGTTTGGCTGCTGCATTTTGAACCAGCTGGAGTTTTTGTACTAAACCTGCAGGGCAACCACCCAGTTAAGCATTACAATAATCAAGTCTTTATATCATGAATGGATAATTTAACTTTTCAGTGTTTGACACAAAAAGCATGTGTCAGAGTTTTGATATATTTTAAGATGGAAAATGCAGTTTTACAAAAAATGGAAATGTGTCTTTCACAGGACAAATTGCTATCAAATAGGACACCCAGATTCTTAGCTGATGAAGCAGGCTTTATAGAGCATCCATCAAGTTTTTTTTCGATCTGTTCTGTCTGAATTTAGTAGTAAAAAGTTGTTAGTCATCCAAGTTTTAATATTGACTATACATTCTGTTAGTTTGGTGTATTTATGTGTCTTGCTGGGCCTAAAGGAAAATATACAGCAGATACAGAGTATCGTCAGCATTATTTTGTTCTCAGAGACAGCACACACAGGATGAAAAGCAAAGGCCAAATCACTGCGACACTCCATACTGAACTTGTGATTGATACCTTTTCACTCACAGCAACTGGAATCAGTCGTATAAATATCATATAAATATGATATTATATGCCAAAATCATTATATGGGAAACCACAATGTTGACCCGGAGGAGGATCAAGGTGTTACTGTAGCTCAATTGGTAGAGCATTGTGTTTCTATTCCCTGGGAAAACATGCAATGAAAAAATTATATATCTTGAATGCACTGTCATACCAGATAAAAGTGTCTGCCAAATGCATATACATAATGTAACATTACATTTACATTTATTCATTTAGCAAAAAAGCGACTTACAGTGACTTCAAAGTATACATTTTTATCAGTACTTTTATTTCCTGGGATCGAACCCACAACCTTTGCAATGCTCTACCAGTTGAGCTACAGGAATACCCTTGTAACATTGTGAACATTGTGAATATAATGTGTTCATTTAACAGACAGCATTTGCTCAGCAGCTAAAATACCTTTAACATTTCATTTTATAGGTTCTTAGTATCACAAACTACATTTCCCAGAACTCCGTGCTGGGACCACACCCGCCACAGGTGGCGGCTATTACGCTCATTAAAGACCATATATAAACTTACCTGTGCTGCTGCTCTGGACGAAGTCTCGTTTTGCCCCGGCTAACCCGGCTTGTTAAAGAACTATGAGCCACTTACCTAGATTATTGCAATAACCCCCCAATATGAGTGAGAGAGTGCAGAACAATGTATAGAATTTTACAGTGAATTGAAGTAAACAATTACACCTGGCTACTGGGGCCCGTTCTTCATACGTCGCTA
This sequence comes from Ambastaia sidthimunki, assembly GCA_036877625.1. Lineage (NCBI taxonomy): Eukaryota > Metazoa > Chordata > Actinopteri > Cypriniformes > Botiidae > Ambastaia > Ambastaia sidthimunki. The sequence continues at coordinate 13,556 of JAZGTK010008316.1, forward strand.
ACTCTGGATTTGATTGTTGACGATTTGGCATGACCTTGGATTATTTGGTTCTTCGACACTCATCCTGAAGTTGCTGTCATAGCAACGGGTCGGTAAACCTAAACCTGCTCGGGAGCAGGCTTATTTAATGTAAACAGGATTAGATCTCGGCTTTATAAGCGGAGGTGATACGGGAAGTCTGTTGCAGCCATGTCTTGCCCGTTTTTACGAGAGCAACCTGTTGCGGAAGGTGCAAGGATAATTTGCAGACCTTTTAGAATTAATCACATTTTGCGAGACAGATCGGATCGTGCGATAGTGCATTTTCAAAAAAAGAATTTATATTAAAAAAAACACAGAAAAGGCAAATATGGTATCCATGACTTTTATTTTTTCTTTAAAAACTCATCTTTTGCCTGCAAAGACAGATATTGTTATGCAAGGTCAACAGTAGTGCTCTGTGTGAAATTGTGTTTTAGTACTCTAAAGTTCCTTTTGCAGCACCTCTATTTCTAGTGCAATTTTCTTCATTGGCTGTTGGATCTCCATTTCTCCCCTTAGTTTTTTTTAATTCAAAATATTCAAGCTTATGCTGCAGACTACATTTATAGAGGAAACGGATGTCACCCTGTGCCATTTGCAGAGAAAATTAAACTCAAAACATGCCTCATACAAAAAAAAGCACCACTGTCCACCTCTGTATCACTTTTCTGTGCAGACACCCTCCCTGCAGATGTGGACTCCTGCAACTAATATTGCAGTCAAAAACAGAAAGTACATTAGTTGATTCAAATTTATAGTGTGTATTATATAGTGTTTTTGTGTAGTTATGCACTAACAGGTATTTCCTTGCTCCTCCGAGAGTTTCTTTACTGTCCTGTGTGAAGACAATTAACGGCATGACAAAGTGACACACTGTCTTCACTACTGAGGTAAAAAAGTACAAGTCCACTTACTGCACATGCTTCAGCCACCACTTGCATGGGAACAGGTAAAAGTGCTGGTGTGTTATGTGAAACTGCACAAAAGGGGAAAAACAGTTTCATTACAATGAGGTACACAGTAAAAGAAACATTCACTCAAAGTAGGTTTAGCTGCCTTCCTTTCATGTCAATGCAATTCAGAGTACTACTCCATATTTAACTGAGTGTAATGAACTGAAATTTAACTGAAATTAGTGTAGCTTGACCAATTACAAGGTAGCAACCAATTATTTTACAATACGCAGAGAATTAAAAGTCTCTTTACCAGTAAAGAAGGTGCTGCTGCTACTGGTCCCCAGCTGTGGGTCTAAGGAAGAGCTACCCAGGGATGCCCTGAACAATCAACTGTGTTTCTGTAGCTCAAATGGTAGAGCAGTGCAAAGGTTGTGGGTTCGATCAGCACACTTATGTTCACAGAGCTGCCCTGTGGAGAAGATCCGACCAACTGTTGGTCTGCTTTGGCCCACATAAGAGGGGCCAACCTGCTTCAAAGCAAATGCTTAGTCGTTGGATTGTCGATGCTATTCGTATCTCTTTTGAAGCCTCTGGACTCCCCCACCTTTGGGGACCAGAGCCCATTCTACCCGGGGTATGGCAGTCTCTAAGGCCTTTTCGGCAGGTGTCCCAGTACAGGACATCTGCAACGCAGCGGGATGGTCCACTCCCCTGACCTTTGTCAGGTTTTATGGCCTAGATGTTCAGGCCACCCCAGTTCCTCTGTCCTTATCCCTTAAGGCTTATGTTCAACACAGGGCAGGGGTTCCTTCATTATGGCAGATTTGGCATCTCGTTCCCATAGCGTTTCGACGCAGCTCAAGTTCCTGAAAGAGAACGTCTCAGGTTACGTATGTAACCCTGGTTCCCTTAAGGGAACGAGGCGCTGTGTCTCTAGGCCAAACTTCCGGTACCACCTGCCTGCGCTCGCTTCATTCATGTTTGAAACTAACCAGAGCAGCACGTGCTTTCAGACACATGATTCAGAGTGCATAAAAGCTGGAGGCGTTCCCATAGCGTTTTGATGCAGCGCCTTGTTCCCTTCAGGGAACCAGGGTTACATACGTAACCTGAGACGATTAGCTGGATCATATCATCTTGGATGTGTCTTTTGATCTCGGATGTAATAAGCGTCATACATAGAACGGGCCCCTGTTCACACATTCAATGATACAAACATGTTACAAACATAACATTATATTTACTAAAAGTTGCACTTTAAAGACTTCAAATTGTTTCACCTCATTTCCAAACAACAATATCTAAATGTCTTTAAAACAGGATAAAATATTGACTTCAGATATATTTTTTAAATATATTTTAAACATTTCTATTAACAACAATTTCACAAATAATTATTAACAAATACTTACAAACAAATAAATACAAATAAATGTTCTCTGATCCAGAAAAGTAATGTTTTATGCAATTAGTTTTAAGCAAATGAATCTTATTTAAGGATGTTTAGGTTCACTATAAAACAATAGTGGGGTGGTCCGGGTTTTCCCTCCTTCACCCGAATTCTTAACAAAATTTGTTATAGTCATTAGTTATAATGATTATTAATTATAATCATTAGTTATTAGTTATAAAATAGTCTCTTTCTGACTAGACAATTCCCCATTAACTTAGGTTGTAGAATGATTTGTAGAATTGTTAATAGGTTTTATAACTGAATAGTGTGAACACAACTGTATTTAGCAATTAGTTGTGAACTAGCTACATATTTTTCATTTTCTCTATCTTTCTCCATTCTTTTTCCATTGAGTGTTAAGGTTCATCGTGTCAAGTGGAACAGTATCTGAATCTTTCGTGCCAATGATCTTTTATGCCACTGTAAAAAATAGATAGCTTTTGTTAGAAGTTAACATGAGGACAGAAAGAGTGTGGAAAAAAAACCGTATATAAAACTTATGTTGTTCTTTGCATCCCTGGAAATGTTTGGCTTGAATTGATTTCAGACTGACAAACCTGATACACACTAGTGGTACACACCATAAAAAAGGGTAGGTCTGATTGAAAGATACTGTAAAAAACATTAAATCAATTCAAATGCAGTAAAGGCCAAACCAGAAGTAATTTTTAGTAGAAGTTAGATTTACTGAATCTAAGCTGTTTGTGTTCCTATCACAGTGTTAATTGTATCCGACATGCAAGTCTGAGCAGATGAATGGGGTCAAGATATTACTTATACCCCCCCTTCAAAGGTAAAGACCAAATCAGAAGTGAAAGAATGTGCAATTCTTTACTGTGTTGAAGGTAATAAACAGGTCTATCAGCATGCAAAAAATAGAATGCATAATAAAACCAGGTAATTTTAATTTAATAATTTAATTTAATTTAGATAATTTAATTTTGAATGCAAAAGGGCACCCACATACAGCAAATAGACAACACCAAATTACGCATCTCCGTAGGTCCGTAGTCATAACTTGCTCCTTGACCAGGGAGGAGCTACTAGGAACAGCACAAGATCCAAGAACTGGATCTGTTTGGGCCAGTAGAGCACCATTAACGGACTCTTTTCCTCGTCCACCCTGACCTTGCACAGTATCATGTGCAATGAGGCTCACTGGAAACACATATTTGCATAGGCCTGGCGGCCAGCTGTGTGCCAGGGCATCCATGTCGAGAGGGGCTTCCCATCCATACCACAGGAACAGTGGCAGTTCTCTTGGGAAGAGAACGGATCTACCTGTGCTTGCCTGATTCTCTTCCAAATAAGCTGAACTAATTGAGGGGACTGTCTACTCTGTAGACTCTAAATAGCTTTGAGAGGTGGATGCCTCATGGCTAGGTGGCAGAGCAATGGCCGAGCTGAAAGTCAAATTTGCTCTGAGGCAAATCATTCATTTCCTGTGGATACTCTACTGAAATGAACAAGCATGATTGGGGATGACAGGGGTTTTAGGACCAAGCTGAACACTGCCATTGATCCCTGCAATATCTGCAATAAAGCTTGTCACCTTTGCCATCTGTGCATTCACAGCAAGGGACTCCAGGCAGGGAGCGTTTAACAAGGAACTCTATTTTTCTAGAAAAATTCGCACACAGTCGCCTCAACATGCTGGTGAGCCAAACTTGGACTTGTAACCAGAAGATTGCCAGTTTAATTCCAGTGTCAGCAGGTGACAACTGAGGTGCCCTTGAGCAAGACACTCAACCCCTGATTGCTCCTTAGTTGCCATAGTGCTAGCCACTGCTTGAGTGTGTGTTCATGGTTTGCAGTGCGAGTATTCACAATTCACTACTCCAATGTATGTGTGCAACACTTGCAGAAATGCAGAGGACAAATTCCAAGTATCGGTCACCATACTTTGCCAGCACGTCACTACTTTCTACTTCCAAAGACGAGGCGAACAGTCCACTGAGCCATGCTGTAGAATCCAGTAGCTAAAAGGTCTTCACAATTTTAAGAGAGGTGGGTGAACAAATTCATTACATTCAGGTACAAAGAACAAAGTTTATGAATGGATGCAAGCTGACTCCTTTTACAGTTGAGGACAAAATTATTAGCCCCCCTACAAAATAGTCATCGTTTTAAAAATATTTCAAAAGTGCTTTTAACCAGAGCAAAAAAAATTAACACAGCTTTTTTAGACATCCTAGTTTTATTTTGGATGCTTACATTATTTTATATTCCACACAGAAATGACAATATTACACAAAACACAAAAACTACCAGGGTCAAAATTATTAGCCCCCCACATTCTAATAGTCAATTGTGTATCCTTTTTGCTGGATAACTGCCTGCAGTCGTTTGTTGTAATTGTCAACAAGTCTCTGACACTTCATTTGAGGAAACCTGGCCCATTCTTCTTCGGCGAATCTCTTAAGTTTCTCCAGATTCGTTTTCTGGCATGGACATTTTTCTTTAGGTCACCCCACATATTTTCAATTGGATTTA
>JAZGTK010008317.1:0-18418 GCA_036877625.1 Ambastaia sidthimunki
TCAATGTATTTGTCATTCTAAAAGGTTTGTGGAAAGACAACAAACATTTTAATGTATTATATTATAAAATGTAATTTAACTTTATTTAAATGTCTAATATGTACATTTTCTGAGTTTATAATACATGCATCCACACATTATGGCATCCACACAGATGCCCAACCTCAAAATTTAACATCAAAACGCACATATTTTGTTTTTTGCAATGCTACAGAAATCATATTAATTAACATTGTAGCACACAAAATAAAGTATTTCTTGCATAATATAACGAGTCCTTATACGTGACATTATATAGCTGTCTTGTGTTAGGCATGGGGTCTCTTGCGATTAGTTGTGGGGGTCATTGGTTTAAAAAGCTCTGGATTAAATAAAGATTGCTATTTTCTCACACAGGTGGTTGATGCACGAGGGGGTCCCAGCCTGAAAACTACAGTGAGGGCAAAGAAAGTCAAATCCTTGTCCAGACGGATCAGACCAAACCAGATCACTCGGGTTCAGAAGGAACTGAAAAGACACAGTGAGTATTACGTGATAACAGTTTACAATAATAAAGTGTTTTGCATTTCCCTGTTTAAATCAACCCACCCCGGCTCTGACTGCTTCCTGTCATCAACAGATTCTGATGCTCACAGCACTACCTCCAGTACAAGCCCCGCCCAGTCACCAAGCTACAGTAACCAATCGGATGAAGGCTCTGACTCTGAGTTGGCTCCTGGCTCCACCCGTTCTCCTGTCTTTTCCTTCCTGGACCTGACATACTGGAAAAGGTATTTTAAAGGATAATTTACTCTTGAATCAGTCTATAAACTGATTTATGAGTTTAACCTCTGTTGTTCATTAGAAGTAATACTTCAAAGTGAAAGCCGTTCATTTACAAAGTAGCTGAATTCTGCAAATCTCTGTAGGCAGCGGGTGTGCTGTGGCATCATCTATAAAGGTCGCTTTGGGGAGGTGCTGATTGATCCTCATCTCTACAAGCCCTGCTGTCGGAAAAAACAGGAGGAAGAGGAGGATGAAGAAGAAGATGAGGAAGAGGAGGAGGGCGACCTTGAGAAGGAGGAGGTCCAGAGCAGTCAAGAAATGATTTCTTCCACGCAGCCGGAATCGCCTTCCGCTTCTCACCCAATCAAAATGGAGCAGGAAGCGGATGACGAGTGGTGATGTCACATTCCCAGGGTACCGACTTGGCATTCTTAGGAAGCCTTCGAGAGTCGGGGGCTTCAGCGTCACCCCAGATGCTCTCAAAGACGTTCTCTCGAATTGCCTTCGATTCAAGAGCAGCTGGATCTTTCTGTTTCTTTCTTTGTTGTTAAGAATGTTTTTTCAGTTCTTTTGGTGTTAATTCAACTTACTGTCACTGTATTTATCAAACCAAAATGGTCTTCTTATTTTCCAGAGCTTGGTACCACAATATTCCAATTTGCTCTTTCCTGTGTGGGTTTTTTGCTTGCTTTTTTGTAGACCAAGAATATGTTTTTGTTTATCCAACTCACAGAATGCTGGATCTACAAACATAATGCATAGAAATACAGAGAATCTACTACTTAGGGAACACACTCCTGTACTGTCACTATTGTACCCTCACGTGAGGCGTTCTATCACCATTGTGCCCTTCCTCTAAGATGGACGTCTCTGCGGTTCGTGTACAGTATTGGAGGGGGAAATACAGTCAACAGTAAGCTGCATTAGCTAAATTCAAGCTAAATAAGAATGGTAACAATTTACCATTTTGCTGGGGCATAGCCATTATAGAGAAGCCTTTGATCCTTGCCTTTTTGATATGTATATTTTTTTTGTGGAACTATTTCTCCTTATTGTTATGGGCTGTCCTCTTCCATTTGTCTCTTGGTTTAAACATAAAGGGATAGTACGCCCAAAAATGAAATTCGCAAAACGTAACTCAAATAGTATTCTACTGTAAACATGGCATTGGCCAAACAAAAATCACATTTCGCTGTCAACACTCTTGTATTCAGTGTATTAATGTAAATATTGCGAACTGTAGATTTGAGGTTTTTGGAAAATATGAGTATCAAGCATGAACGCTAAAGAAACTATCGTCTTAATGGAAATCTGCATGAATCGTGCATGTCCTTTTAAGAAATTCAAGATTTTTCTGTTGCAACAAGAATCGTGGGTGAATTTTGAGACAGTCCCATTATATATTTTTGTATATAAATGAATGAAAAAAAAACAAAAATCTGAGTTTGATTGCAATGGGACTTCATAAAATGTCAATGTTGTTAAATTATTAAAGGGGGTCAGTCGTCTTCAGATATATTTTAAAATTGGAGATTTTCAATATTGTCTCAGTCTAAGCCAAAAAGTCCACGATCTTTCCTATTTATTTTATTAATTTACATAAGTTCATTTACCTCCTCTCTTGTAAATATATGTACTTTCTATAACAGATGTTTTACTTTTACCGACATAATAGGCTAGATGTTTTGCTGTGTTTTTTCTTTTCTGTATGTGTATTTTTTGTTTGATTGTTTGCTTTTCAGGGAAAAATATTCAACAATAATATTGGAATATTGAAAGGCCCATTTCACCAATGTAACCAATGTCAGCTTTAACATTTTTAATATACATTACTTAATAAGCTGTCCTATGTATAAGAGTATTTATACGATATATCCAGAGTTTTCCCAATATAGTCCAAAAATTCTGTCTTTTGATTTGTTTTTAATTTTGTTGGATTGTACATATTCTGGTACACACACGTACTTCTACATACTTCCAGGGAATGGCACTGTTACATTCATTTCTCACACAAAACACTCATTTTCGCTTTTTTTTCTGGACGAGAGGCATTTTCTCAGTTTTTAAATCGGTGTTTTGATGGTGGCAGCTTTGTTGGTAAATATGCCATATAACAGAATGATAAATGGTAAATGTTATTGTGATAACATCTGATCAGATGAAGCGTTATATTCGGAGGCACTTAAACGGTGATAAATGGCGTTATTTGTAAATATTATAAGATGTTGTAAGAATGAACAACAATTATAACAACTTTTTGTCTTATTTATTTCATATTTATTTGCGACACTTGCCTCGTGGTGTTTTTGTTTATTTTTTATTTTAAAACTCATTTTCTTGGAGGACTGACCTGTCCAAACACAGCAATATAAACTGAATGTGCTTTTACACAGATGACAGACCAATTAAAAACATTATTAAAATGTCATTGACAACTTCAGGACAGTTGTAAAAACCTTTTGTGTGTGTGTATATCAAGTACAGCTATTTAATTTTTTTCCTGAAAGGTTCTTATGCTCAGACGCTCAACTTTGTGATACCTTTCCTTATATTAGGTCTTTAGATGTAGTGTTACAGGCATGTATAGTAGCTATGCACTTTGTATTCATATTCTTAGAGCTATACCAAGCAGGTTTTGTATTTTTTTACAATATTGTACTTTTTACTTGTTCCTCAATAAATGTAATTTGTGATGGTCTCACTTGTATGTATTGCTGTAAACACAGATCATAGCTCAATAAACGATTAGATCTAGCTTCAATAAACGAATACAAATCCAATACAATAGATAGATAGATAGATAGATAGATAGATAGATAGATAGATAGATAGATAGATAGATAGATACTGCACGTGGGCGGATGGGTTAGAGGGCTCAGCCTGCTCGCGGGGACAGTCCTGTGTTTAGGGGTATGACGTCATGATTGCCTCTTCAGCTGATGGGGTTCCCTTCAGCTCTCGGGGCATAAAAAGGTGAGAGGCGGCTGCGATCTGCCCTCTCTGTTTATCCACTGCTTTATGTCGTCTTTCCAACAGCTGGTTCATTTGCTTTGATTCAAAACGTTCAGCGCTTCCATCCAAACCAACCTTGCGATCTGACACGCTACAAACAAACAAACCCACCGGCAGAGACGCATGAGGTCGGTGAGATATGCGCGCTGTTGTCGGGCATTGCACGGGTTGGTTATTGTATCACGTGCGTTTGTGGGTTTAATCGTCCTGTAGAAGTTATCCGCGTGTGGATCTGGGTGGTGGCGCTTATCGATGCCATGGTTCGGTTGTTTGGAGAGGATGATTCTGGAATATACCAACAATCATATCAAAGAAAGCCTTTAAAAGTTGCTGTTTGCATCATAACAGTTGTGCTGTAGGATGTGCACATTATTGCAACTGGACGCGGGCAGATGCGTGATTCGTGTTTGTGTGTGTGTGAATGTTAAATTAAGATGTTATAGCGAATATTTGTATAATGAAAGGGATGACGATGTGATGCATTTGTTGCATGCTTTTAACAGCGATCATTCACCGTTAGATTGTGTGATCTGTATGGCGTGTAGTCGTAAATGCAATGTCATGGTAAGAACTGGCGAATGTCCAGACTCGTTGGGGAGTATGGCTCGCACAACCCTATATAGATTAACAAATGACATGTTGTATGTTTTAATATATATTGTGTATCAGTGTGTGTTGAACTGTGACGCTGCATCAGTGCTAATAAATGCCAACATCGAGTCCAGGACTGCTGTTGTATCAGCCAATGAAACACAATTATTTTGCCCTTTAACACTGGTAAACTTAATCATGTGTTCCTGTGTCTTTTTAATTCTTTAAAATGACCCTTTCTGTTTCTGTCCACTTCTCCTTTAGAGAGACTAGGACCATGGTTCAGCTGTCACCATCTCGGACTATAGAAACTTTGACTCCTTTAGAATTGCCCGTGGAGATGGATGGTGGCCAGGGCAGCCCCAAACTGGACTCCCCTCAAGCATTTACCACCCTCCAGCTTGCTCTAAATCCCTCCACGACCACCTACTATGGTTATGAAAAGTACATTGAGGACGGCCTCATCTGCCTCAAGCACAAGATCCGTAACATAGAGAAAAAGAAGGTGCCTCAATCTAAAATGTGGTTTCTGCAAAACTAATCTAAAACTGCATATTTTCCTAATCCCATTGTTTGGTTTACCTCAGAGCTTTCTTTGTACCTAAACCCTGACTCTGTGTGGTCTTTGAAAAAAAAATATTTTTTCTTGCAGCTGAAACTGGAAAGCTACAGTGAGAGGCTGAAGAATGGGGACAAATTAAATCAAGACCAACTGGTAATCAAGACAAACCTCACTCAGTCTGTTGCATTCTGGGATATGGAGTTTGTATCCATAGCAGTGATGCATATGTGGCAACATTGCAGGAAGCTGTGGGAAAGTACGAGGAGGTGATCCATAATCTTAAATTTGCCAAAGATCTGCAGAAGACGCTTGGTGCCCTCACACAGGATGTAAGATTCAGTCGCATACAACAGTTTGTGCATAAGATTATGAAATGTGACATCTATAAATCAACTGGAACTTTCAATGTATTGGACTAACTTGATAATGCATGTAAAATCAAACTATTAATCAATTCCATTATTTATGCATTATTTTGTGCACTGAAACTAATGAAAACTTTCATCCAGCCAATCAGAAAGTTAATGGGAAGCCGTCTCAAAACAGCCAAAGCTGGTTAGCTGGCCTCCCATGTCTGGTCTGTTGTTTTTTTTCAAGGGCTTTGGGCACTAATCCAAGCACTAAGACCAGCTGGCTAACCAGCTGAACCAACTACCAGATTGTTCTTTTTGGAAATCTGGCTTGGTCAGTCTGAGGCTCCAAAAGTTACTCAAAGTTCATTTTTTGGTATTTAGCTGTGGCACTTATTCTTTTATTGGGTCTAATTGGCTGTGCTGTAATGTAGCTGCTAAAGGCTCAGCGGAAAGCTGTCCGCCAAGAGAAAGTGATGAGGATTGATGCGGAGAGGAGACATCTAAGCTTGATGCTCCAGGTGCAATATGTCCTGCACAGTCTACAGAGAGATGATGTCCGGAGGAACTTCTGCAACACAAGACAACACTCCTGTTTCCTGTCCACAAAAGACATGGAGAGTCTGTTAAATCTGGCTTCATTACTGGGGTGCAAAAGAGACCATACTATGAGGTTTGTGAATTGCTTTTCCTAATAGAGGTCGATACATATTGTATTTATGTCTTGACAAGGTGCTAGTTGAATATGTTGCTGTGTCCATTTGTCACGTGATGTTGCTCTGTCTTCCTGTTTTGTGCTGTAGTTTGGAGGATCAGATGGAACAGGCTGCTGTTGTTTACTGGGAGCTGCTGGAAGGGAAAGAAAAACCAGTTGCTGGCTCAACATGTGAGGTTCTGGCTCAATCTGTGGGTCAATCAAATCGGTGCTTTATTTAGTAGCCATCAGTGTGTTGTGTAACAAGCTTTATCAGATAGATATTGTCTTGTAAAAGATATTTAATATGTGCACTTGCATTAAAACTTATGCAAGTGGAAAAATCTTTCCATGCTATTTTTCAAATGCCTTATGTATGTATATTTTTTACATAGCTGCATAACCCATAGTGTTTCAAGTGCTGGAAATGAAATCATAGTGGAAAGTTCATTTTTCATAATTATTCCAAAAGTGACAATTCTTGTGACGCATGTGCTGTACATGCGCTGCTGGACATTTTAAAAGTCTCTAAAATGCAGGGTCCAGAAACATTTAAAGAGTTATAATGTAGATTATTACTGGCTGTCATTCCTTCACAGATAAGAACATGAAGGAAAAGCTGCTTCGACTTGTGGATTGTGGCTTTTTTGATCATGTGCCACTTCCACAAAACAGCCAAGAGAAAGCGGAGAACCCAAAGGCTGATCCTCCATCCAGGACTTGTAGCCTCTCCAGTGAGACATTCAAATTTAGCCCCATTTTCTGTCCTATAATTAAAGCATTGTTTTCTTCAATACGTGTCATGTTTTTCTACATTTCAGCCCTGGTGAAAATGAGCTCAAAAGAAGTGCCTTCCAAAGAGGTAAAAACTGAAGTATGATCAAGTGCACAGATGCCACAAAACTATAATTTTGAAATCGTGAAGTATACTAACCTTTCTTTGAGGAAACACAGCAGGTCAGTAACTTCTAAATGATGGCAGTTTCCTAACAGACGGTACCTAGCTGCAACGGATGTCACTGCGTGCGGACAGGGTGATAATAAACCACCTCGTAACTGGAAGGAGGAGTTCTTGGCAATGAAGGAAAGAGAGCCACCAGACTCATGGGAAATGGAGTTTTCTGATGCCATTGTAGCTTCTCAGCCAACTGTAAAGAAGCCATGGAAAGGGGCTGCAGGGTTAATTCCCAAGACCCCGGACCTTACGACCAGGCCCATGAGTGACCCTAAAGAGGTGCAAAACTGCGTCTATAAAAATATTGATGACTATACTGCATGTTTTTTTTTGTTTTTTTTTTTAAATAAATATTTTAAAACGGTGGTGTTTTTAACACCGTGTTTTTAAAAACGTGGCTTAAAAACTGTCCTTGTTATTGTAACTCTTATTGTGTTGTCTTTACTAGAAACGACAGAAGAAAAGCAAGGGAGATCATGACTCTAAATCAGTAAGTTGTTCAGATCCATTATAAACGGTGCACTTGTTTAACTCACTATGGTAATGGTGTTGCCAAAATAACATCACTTTCTTATTGTCTCTTAACCAATCTTTTTTTAAGCAACTTTTTTTAAAATTATTTTATGAATTTAATTTTAAATGATCATTTTCCATTGTGGTACTGACTTCTGCAGTGCTCTGTTTTCACTTCCGCCCCCATTCCCAATTTGTTGATTGGACAGACAGTCAAGTCTTTTCTGTGGCTTTCAGATGCCTGTTGCAGTAGAAGTCTTCAGCTCTCCATCCTCATTACCTAAAGACCCTGTTCAACGCAAACAGCAGCTTGAGTCCTTGATGGACCAGATCTCTGGCTCCTTCAGCTTCATGCAGGCACGATTCACTTCATTAACTTATTTGGTATTGTTTGGTTTAAACAAGTTTTATTTAAACAGTCCATGGTTTGCCCATGCAAATTGTTTTAGCCTGTGCTGTGTGTGCAGGAGTCTCTTCTGGATGGGGAAACCTCCCCCAGTAGCAGTCAAACTCGAAGTCATCAGTCTCCTGGAACCTCTACTCCTATTGGTACAACCACTACACCCTTCTAAACCACACCCACTGTTTATTTGTGTGTGTTTGTTACTGACGTGTATAATCTTTTAAATATACAGCACAAAGGGAATTGACAAAGAGTCCAACGGATATTCTGCCTCAGTCCCAGCGTGTAAGCAATTTAATTGAGTCTTTTAGAATTGAATTCACTCTTTTCATGTAACTAAACCCTGACGTGAAAATGCCAGAATTGCCTTTTGATAAATCAAGGTGTTATGTAATCGCAGAGCACTCCCTTACGAATTCTGCTCTCTGGAGAAGCTAAAGGCTGTCTGTCGAATGGAGACAGATCTATAACTGGCTCTGACCTTAGTCTGCACAATGAAGATAAGCCACGTGTAAATCACACCTTTTATTTTCTGTACAACAAATTTAATTTGTTTAATTACTTGATTTAGAATTTGTTGTGGGGCGCCTGAACCTGTGGACACCTAGAATCATAGGTGACTTATCAAATGGTCTGTTTTGTTTCTTTTTTCTTTTGTGCAGAAACAAAGCGAGGGCTTCACCTCTCCACCTCTGTACCGCAGGGGATCGTCCATCTCAATCCCTCTGGAAAACCAGAGCTCTGTACAGGTCTGGAACACATTAAACCACCTAAACATTTCAGAATCTTAATTTTGTGTACAAACAATTTGCTACCATAAATTCATTTGCTGCCTGGTGTATTGACTAGATTTCCGATTGTGTGTGTCAGGCAGGGAAGCAATCGATATGCAACGGAGTTTCCACCCCCGTGTCAGTGCAGACGTTTTCAACTCCGCCTAGTCGCCGGTCTATCAGTCCGGAAAATACCTTTCACAACATTCGCTCTGTGAGCCTAATAATCTTCAGCTTCTGTTTACATGCATTTTAATAATGCAGATTTCTCAAGCTCTGATCTCACTTACATCAAGTTCAAACTTATCTCTCATGATCAGGTGTTCAGTGTGACCTCTCTACCCATCAGTAAGAGCTCAGAGATGAAGTCAGATGAGAGTGGATTTTCCGAGTCCATGCATCTGAATTATGCTACAGCCAAAACCCTGAGTTACTCGACTGCCAGCACCCAGACCCCACCTGAACTCAGCTTGCCTGAAGATGACCTCCAGATCGGTAATCCAAGTCCAAAATTAACCTCAAAAGATCAAACCGTTCTTTAACCATGTATTATGTTATGGCTCCTAATTGAGTCAATTTTAAATGTTGTAATTTGGCTGGTAACTGTCTTCCAAAGTTGAGACGGTTCCATTATTACAGTAATATTATAACATAATATTGTCTGCCATTTTAAATGGAAGACATTTACTCCAGTTGTGCTTGTTCTTTCAGAGGGCCAGTACCAGCTGGAGTGTCCGGTCAATGCTGGTGGTCATGTGTTCTCTGCTCCTCAGCCACAGTCTCGTCTGGGTCAGTCCAGCTACACCCGTGGGACAGCAAGAGGTATGACGCGTGCAGGCAGGGGTTTGCTTCCATCATACAGATCACCTGGTGGCTTCAGAGGTACCTTTCACTTCCTGTTTCTCCTCTACACATTTTCTCCTCAATTGGACCTTTGGTGGTATACAAATGTTCTTGCACAAACTTGCAGTAATTTTCTGTACTAAAGTCTTCAACAAGGGAGGCCCTCGGTGGACCGAGAGACTGTGTAGGGACCCCCACTTTACTACTTGTATGAAATAAAAGTACATTTTTAGGCTGGCCTTAAATTACGTGTGGTACCATATTGATGTATTTAAATGCATTGCATTATGATGCCAGTGTTCCAAAGTGATAATTACTGAAATAATCGTAACTGTAGAACTTTTTTTTGGTACACTGACTGGTAGGTGGTTATGAGGCCTACAGAGTAAATCTGCGTTCTCCTGGAGGGGGCTTTATATCTCAGACCCATACAACACACAGAGACCCTGGATCCGCTCTTTACATGTCCAGAGTAAGACATTTACAATGTCAATCTCATACAAACAATCTCTTGACATTACTTTCATTGTGGGTGTTTCAGAGACATGTAGAGTTTGGTGAGCATGTCATAGATCTGTGTATGAAATTGAATCGTTTTGATCACAGGAAAATGGGTATCAGCAGAGCTTCAAACGAGGTGGAGCTGCAGCAACACAAAGGAACAGTGGTATGAAAAATCTGTTCAAACCTCTACAGAAGTACAAACATCTCTACATCTCTAACCTTGTTTTCTTACCTCACAGCTGGTTGGAGTGACTCATCACAGGTGAGCAGTCCGGACCGGGAGGGGGCGTATCTGCTCGATTCGGGAATGAGCGACACTCTGTCAGTTGCACCAATGGAAGTGCCCATCACACCCCAGGGCCCACACACTCTGATGCCCGTTCACGTGTACCCGCTCACCCAACTCCGTGTGGCGTTCTCTGCCGCCCGTACTGCCAATTTCGCACCCGGCACTCTGGATCAGCCAATCGCCTTCGACCTACTGCACACCAACCTTGGCGAAATGTTCGACACTGCAACCGGACGTTTCACTTGCCCCGCTTCTGGTGCTTATGTCTTCATCTTCCACATCCTAAAGTTGGCGGTAAGCGTACCACTGTACATCAACCTCATGCGCAATGAAGAGGTGATGGTGTCCGCGTACGCTAACGACGGAGCCCCGGACCACGAGACTGCCAGCAACCACGCTGTCCTGCAGCTGTTCCAGGGAGACCAGGTGTGGCTGCGGCTTCATCGCGGCGCCATCTATGGCAGCAGTTGGAAATACAGCACTTTTTCTGGTTTCTTACTGTACCAGGACTGAACATCCGTCTCCTTCATATAGGCACAAAAAGGGAGGATGGGACATTTTGGATCTATTGAAGGTTCTAGTTACCCTGCACTTACCAAGCTTTTGGTTAAGCATGGTGCAACTGCATGTTTGAAAGTTCACATTCAATAGTTCAAAGTCAGTGTTGAGGCCAATGTAAAATATTTGCTCTTGAAAGTTTACATAAGTATATTCAGGTTTTCTTTCTTAATACAGTGATTTGAAAGGCTTTACTGTATACTAGATGCACAGACTTATAACCCAAAGTAGCTGCATTTAACATGCACTAAATTGAAAGTCCTACCATTTCAGAAGCGACTGGGTTTATTCTGGTATTCACTATATGACCCTGTATGCTTGCCTGCTGATTTAGTTTCTCAGTCATACAAAAGTCTGTAACTGGTGCCTTTGTTTTTCGGGTCACAGAACATATGCATTGCTTTGCAAGAATGGAGGATTTTTTTCTGGTAATACTTGACATGTTAAGCACTTTAAAAAGGACTTTGTGGCCTTGTTGGGGTTTGGGTGTATGTGTGTATCTGTTAGTTTGTGTGTGTATATACTCTGTCATGCTGAAAATCACTTGAACACTGACTCTGCCAAAAAGGTGTTAAGCCAAAATGGCTCCCTCTTGTGCCTGAATAAAATTGTGCAGTTCACTTGTATGGTATGTGTTTGTGCATATAGTAAATTGGTGAAACATGGTTACAGTACTAGATTGTTATATTAAGTGAAGCCTAGTTGTAATTTGCATTAACTCAGTCAACTTTAAGTGCAGTAGTGGATACAAAGCTGAAGAGTTGGTCAAGTGTCAGTTTGCAAAAGCATTTTTTTTTTGGCTTGAGACTGTGCGTACGACAACTGTATTAAACATTTTGTCCAATTCTTAACTCATCAGCCTGCATCAGGTCTTCTGAAAGTATATTTCCTTTATCTAAGGTAAAACGAACAGTACTTTAACACTAGGTGCACTCTAATTTGTACATTTATGCACTATTTTATGCCTTTATACAATTATGTAATGTGCCCACTGAAAATTCCAACACTTCCGACAACCCGGAAAATGAAAGGGGGCGTGGCTACGTATATTAACGCTACTGACAACAAGTCGCCTGCATTCCTTTAACCGGAAAACAGTGACTGTGTCCGAAACGATCCCTTTATAATGCACTATTAGAGGGGACAGCAATTTTGTAGTGGTGTACGAAACTAGCGGACATTATCAAGTAGCCGCATCCAATCCCATAATGCACTACAACAAGTGTACAACAGACGTACATCTAACGTCTAGCAGTCGCCCATCCTGAATGAATTCCCGTGTTTCGGCATGAGATGGCGCACTCGTTTAGTGCTGTAATGATGGGAATAGTAAATGAACGGACGATATCGGACACAGCCAGTCGATCTTCTTGTGTAGAAAAAGCCCGTAAAATACACTTCTATAAAGTTCACACACTAGATGGCTGAGTATATAGTGTATATGTGACCTCCGTACCTAAATGGTTACTAGGCTAATACATGTATAATTCACAAATGGATTAGTAACATGACATTAATTTTGTTGTCAACATCGTTTTTATAATAGTTACACGTGTAACTATAGCAACATCGACTAGCATATATCAAAGATGGCGACGCCAGTTACACCCGAAAGTTTTATTAAAACCGATACGGAGGCCAATCAGCGCGCGTATTTATTTAATCGTTTTTTGTAGTTTTTTTTTTTAATAAAAACTAAAAGTTTTATTTTAAAGGGTGAAGAGGCATCTTACAAAACTGATGTGAGCAGCTCCTGTGGAGGACGGAAAGGGTTCAACAATCTGCGTCTCTGTGAGTTTATTGACCTCCATATATAAACACGTGCACAGACGCAACGTGAGTGTCCAGAGAGACTCTTTTAATTTTATAATTTATAAAATTAATATATAATCCACTGCTGATCAGATCACAAAACACACATTAACCAATAATAAGGATGATGCATTGAATGTTTAGGATCGTCCGTTATGTTATAAGCGTTTGCCACTCTAGTTGAAAAACTAATTGTATGTGAACACAACTGCTTTTAACACTCAAACTCTTGCTGTGTAAATGCTAAGCGTGTTCATTGGGATATGCATTTTTGGCAATGCATGTAATTTCGTTCATTATTTGTTGTTAAGTGCATTTTGGACCCCAAGAGGGCGCTGTTACCTTAAATATGAATCCCCCTGTACTGCGTTTAATAGGAAAACATCCCGTTCAGCATTTTCCACAAGGCCTTCCACTTAGATCACCTAAGCTAATATAAGTCTGGCCTTGGGATATAAATGTCACAATGCATCGCGTGTGTTTTCATTTTGCTTTCATTTAATACCTCAAATGAGCGAGTGACATTTCTGTTTGTGTTGTGTAAGAGAAGTTTAGATGTTGTTGTGTCCCACTAGCCCAATAGCTTTTATGATTAGGCTGCATATTAATTCAGTCCTTACCTCAGTGTTTGTGCAAATGTGTCTTGCTCTTTTCTATGTTGGTAATATGTTGATCAAGGCTTTAATGTATTAATGTTATGACAAATCACAAAAGGCTGTGAATTGGTTGGGCCTGCATACTGATCTTTGCATTTCTTTTGAAAGCATGTATGCTATTCCTGTAAATATGTGATTTCTAAATACGTTCCATGTGATTTCTGTGGAGTGTGTTTTGATTGTTTTCAAAGATTCAAGATTCAAAGAACTTTATTAATCCCAAGGGGAAATTGCTTAATCTTGATTGTTTTCTTTGTTTAACCCAGTTGGTTTGATTCAAAAAGACTCTGGCTCTCTAATAGAATTTCCATTTGCTGTAAGAATGATTGTTATAATCCCTAAAATGAAATTTTACCCCCAGCTGCCCTGTAGGGCATGTCTGGCTGCTATTGACCTGCCCAGACTTGTACAAAGCCACTTGTATTAATTCACGTCCTGTGTGTCTCTGCCTTTCTCCTCCCTCTCGCAAACACCATCTCTGATCCTCGTGGAATTCTGGGATGCTGTGGAATTCTGGGATAGCTGGAATGGTCAGCTGTCTCAGTCTTTCTTTAGATTGTTACACATGTTCTCGTCAGTTAGATAAAAGGGAATGTACTGTTCATAGTGTTCTGAAAAACAAACTGCTTTCTCATAAGAGTTGTCACTTTGTTTTGGGGTTTTAAGGGGAACAGATAATTAAAGATCAGCATAAAATCAAAGCAGAAATTTCCCACTTCTCTCTCTCTTTCTCTCTTGTTTAAGCCTCAGGGTTCTCTATTTTGAAGTTCAAAACAATGTTGAGATCATGACTAATATTCTGAGAAAGTGCAAGTTTGGAAAGATCCCATTTTGGGGTTGTATTCCTGGGATTATTATCCTAACCGGAGAAAAACAAAAACTAATATCAGCTGTAGGGACTCATTTAAAGAGACAGTTCACTTAAAATCAAAATAGTTTACTTTCTCATAGAAAAGTAAATGGGGACTGAGGCTGTCAGTCTGTAACATTCTTCCAAATAGATTCTTTTGTGGGTAAATAATGACAGAAGTTTTGATTTTTAGTGAACTGTTTTTGTAAGCAAGTTTGTTGACCAAACACCGACCAGATGGACACAAACAAACAAAAGGCTTCAAATGCATTGTTTGTTTTCAATTGGGTGTGCTTAGGTGCTTGTAAATGTCCATTTGTTTTCATACAATAACCTTATTCCTTGGGAATGTTTTGATATAATACCTGGAAGTCATTTATCTGTGGAAGACAGAAGCAAAATGGTGTATTCATGCAAGCTGCTTCATGTATGAGACTAAAGACCCATTTCTCCCCATCTCCTGCCTTTAGACATAAAGCTGGTTATTTGTCATCTGTCACAGTGTCTTTCCTGAAAGAAAGTAGGTTTTGTTGTAGTATTCTTGTAGCTCAACTGGTAGAGCATTGCGTTAGCAGTATAAGGTTGTGGGTTTGATCCCAGGGAGTACAAGTATTGATAAAAAAAATGTATACCTTGAATTCACTGTAAGCGTCTGCCAAATATGTAAATGAATAAATGTTGTTTAACAAAAGTGAAGGTGACTTTGTCGCAAGCACTTTTTTATTAAATGCATTGAGTCAGTTCTTTTAAATTACTAACCACGTTTGTGTACAACAGCTTTATGAAAATGTGTCAGGGTTGTAAAGCCTGTCCAAACAAGCTGAACATTTGATATTCTCGGTAAAGACTAGAAGCTGTGTGTAAATTATTGTGATCTGTAAATTGTTGATCTAGGCATTGATAGAACAACCATGTTTAATTTGCATCAGTCTTATGTTGTGACTATCCACCTCACACAGTATTTGTTTGTTTGTGGCTAAAATAAAGTGTGCTTCCTTCTCCTTTTTATATGGCTGGAGAGTTTGTTGTAGTCACACACGGTTGTATATCTTTAGTTTATGTTTTGTTCAAACTGACTTCTCGTTTTTACAAAACAGGAGAATGATCTGACCTCATTGTCACTGTTTTGCAT
Source organism: Ambastaia sidthimunki (assembly GCA_036877625.1). NCBI lineage: Eukaryota > Metazoa > Chordata > Actinopteri > Cypriniformes > Botiidae > Ambastaia > Ambastaia sidthimunki. The sequence continues at coordinate 15,263 of JAZGTK010008317.1, forward strand.
ATCATTTCTATATCCTGTGGGGAAAATGCTTTACATACATTTGTGCCCATTGTTTCTTATCAAAATAATATCGTTTCATGGCTTGTTTGTGCATAATGAAGAGTGGGTAATGGAATATTTAGGAATGATATTTCATGAGAAGCACTTAAGACAATTGATAAGTCAGTGTAGGAGGTTGGACTGGCGACAGACAAAACAAAATGACTATTGTTCACAGAGCAGATGTTTAAAGATGCTAATCGATAAAAACCCATTAATATTAGCACATTGATAAGGGGTGTCCTGGAGTTTAGCTCCAACCCACTAAAAAACAATCAAGGTTTTTAAAATAACTGGTGTCTTTAGTCAGTTTTGGAACTAAACACTGCAGGGCAGGACTAAACACTGTAGACAGAAATGCACATTATGGGTATGTTAATATTCAACTACCAAATGACTGGATCTCATTGCACATATGAACTTACTCAGTGCTTGGTTCATGTTGCCTTTGTTAGTCTGTTAATCCATGTTAGTCTATGTATATGCATGTATGTATTAGTTACTTGCTGTAGTGACATTCCAAACTAAATGCCTTGGTGGGTGAAGTCTGTGTGGAATAGTTTGGCCTAAATTCCCAGCATAACATAGCAGGAAAGCCCCTTTCAAAAGTCCACTGCAACACATTTGGACAACACAACACCATATGCCGAGTGCCTTGTGTTGTTGCGTTGTTGAATTGCATGATGGGATAGAACAAAGCTCTTATTTTCTGCCCAGGAAATAAACTCTTTTAAGATAAGATTGGGTTATGATAAGAGAAGCATCAGATTTGGCTGGTTCTGCCCTGCGCACTGTTGTTTTAATCTCTCTGATAACAATCTCTTTACAACAGCTGGTAAATTGAAAACTGCATCACTAGTTTAGAGAGAACTGCAGAAATGCTGTTGCCTGGTTGTCCCATGCACAGAATTTCTTCTCATGGAGGTGTCAGAAATCAACCATTTTGTACAATGCACACGCTCTACAGTTTCTCTAGGGAAGGTCTAGGTGTGTGATCCTAACCTGAGGTTGCACCCCTGGTCAACCACTTTCCCCAACGTCCCTCTACTCCCCAATGTAATCTCGCTCCATCATGTCAGCCATGTTTTTCTTTAATCTCCTCTTATCATTTTTTTGAAATTTAAAGCTAACTTCTGCCATTGCTCACTGTGATTGTTTTGTAATTTGGAAAAGTTCCATTATGGTTTAAAGTCAGAGTTATGGTTAAGTTAACCTTTAAGCTTGATGTTCAGTATGGGGGGCTCAGTATGGCTCCTGTCAGCAGACGCAGACTGAAGATAATATTGGGGTGGGTCTGAAAGTGCTGGGGTGTGGTTAGTGGCTGGCGAGACCATTTAAACGTTTCCATATGGCAAAAGAAATGTTGGAGCTGTATGTTATTTTCTTTCATTCAGAGCGTGGGATCTGTGAACCTTGTAGTCTACTACAAGCTCCCATGTCATCTGAATTCCAAGTGTGTTGTGGAGTCCGAAGATTGCGTCCAAATTTCTGTTCACACTGCACGAATCCAGTTTGGTTTGTAAATCGGATTTGAGGGACCAACTGTCATTTTGCATGTAAATGCTGATTTGCTCTTGATAGTGATGTCAGTTTGAAGATGCACTGCTATAGCAATCAGTGTATTTACATTTGTTGCTATAGTGATGATGTAAAGATACAATGTAATGACTTCAGAGAAGCTGTCAGTGTGGGACTGAAAAAAACTGGCTGTTTTTTTCTGCTTCTGTCTATCAGGACAGATTTTGAACTCACAAGGTGCACATTGATGTGGTTTGGACAGGGTTTGTAAACATCAGGGGTGTGGTTGTGTGTGTGTGTCTTTCCTACCAGACTCTAAAAAACGAAACTGATTTAATTCAAATATAAAAACTATTGCCTACTGTTAGCATGTTTAACTTTTATAAACTCCCTGCTACGGTTCCTCCCTGCTTTCACATGTTAAAAATGAGCTAATCAGTTGTGTTTACACAAATAAAGATGAATTCTGTTCTGGTTGACAGTGTGGTTCCATTTCTAGGACTCACACACACTTGCTTTGTCCGCCCACATCCCCCTGTTTTTTTGTCCTGTCTCTCTCTCTCTCTCTCTCTCTTTTGATCATCATTATTCATGGTAGATGTTTAATTATAGATTTCGGGAAATGATGTCTCTGTAAAGGCCCCTTTGGGAATAAATTTGCCTGTGAATGTGATTCTCATGCTTGTGACAGCACTGTGCTATGTGGAGAAAGTGAGGTAAACAACTATATTTTGCACTCTTTTGTGTTCTCTGAACTCCCCACAACTTCTTCTTTCTCATCTGCACACTTGTGTGGACATGCTAAAGTGGCTTCTAAGGCCTGTGTCTCAGGATCACCTATTGACACAATAGGTTTGTTATAATAGATTAATGATATTCATTGTACCACCCACCATCCTTAAAGCTGACATTATATTTAAAGAAAAATAAAAGTGTTTTAAGTAGTGAGGTCCATGTAATGTTCTGACATGTCTTTTCTGTATATAAATGTGTGTGTGTGTTGTGTCTTTAAGGTCAAAGTGTCTGTTTCTGGAGTTTCTGACAGTTTCTTTAAAGTGTTATGGCATTGCTAACACACTGGCAAAGTGTAAAACATTCGCTGTTTCCACCAGCTCACTGGCAAACTCTCAGTGTAAACAGAAAAAGGCTGTTCTACTCATAAAGCCAACATAGTGTGTCATGTTTTATTTTTTTCAGCTTTACTGTACTAAACCATAACATTTACTTTTGTATTAACCACAGGCCGTTATTGCTTTATATTTGATAGGTGTGTTTTCTTTAGTTTATCTTAAATATCTTATCTTGGCCTATGCTTGACTCCTTGTTTAGGATTTATACAGACACGTGTGTGTGTGTGTCTGTGTGTAAATGCTTGCGTGAGTTTCAAACCAAATCTTTGGGCCGGACTGGTTCACATTAGTGTTCTTTGAGTTTATCGTGTGTAAATGATCCAGAACCGATGTTAAACAACAAACGCGCACCGGAATATACACACTCAAGCTCTGAGGTCATGTCTTACTTAGGGGTCTGGTACAAGCCCACTGCATCACTCAGATATTTACAGGAATTGTTTGGTGATCTTGAAACCCCCTGGATTAC
>JAZGTK010008318.1:0-18410 GCA_036877625.1 Ambastaia sidthimunki
TGCCCCGTAATTGATTGTTGCAACAGGTGTTTCAGAGTGCATAAAAGCTGATAGCGTTTCCCATAGCGTTTCCCATAGCGTTTCGACGCAGCGTCTCGTTCCCTTCAGGGAACCAGGGTTACATACGTAACCCGAGACGTTTCTGGGCAAGTGCTATAATGCTGTTTTGTGTTCACATCAACGTGTTGTGTTCACGTTTTTCTTTTTGCTATGTATACCATGCTCTAGCAATAAAGCTGAACTTGTGGAAGCATGTGCCAAAAATGTCCTCAAGGTTACATTCCAGAGGCCCGATACAGAAACAGTCCTGATCTACATGTGCATTTATCACAGGTGCTGTCTGTGAGCCTCTACAACATGCTTTCTGTCTGTGGCGCTTCTGAATCAAACCCAGTTCTGAAAAACAATATATTAAGAATAGTGGTGATTTCACAAATTTGTAAATGACCATGATTCTTAAAGACCAAACAGGGTTTAAATGTGTAACGAAGGCTCAGTAGACAAGGGATCCAAATGCAGCATGTTTATTGAAAACAGAGTAAACTAACAGGCAAGGGTCAGAAACAGCAAACAGGGGCAACACAGGTAATCCAGAAACGTAATCAAAGTTCAGGCAGATAGGTCCGGGCAGGCGGCTAACAACAAGGGTAATCCAAAACAAAGCGTAATCCAAAGGGCAGGCAGCAAACAATCAAAAACAAGAAGGCAGTCAAAGACACAAACCAGGAAACCACAGGAGAGAATGCTTAGAAACGTTAGCCAGGGCAAAACGTTACTTCGCCCAGAGCAGCAGAACTGGTGAGCTTATATTTTGTCTCTAATGAGACTAATCGCCACCACCTGTGACGGGCGTGGTCCCAGCGTGGGGTTCTAGGTAATGTAGTTTAATGTAGATTTTCTCTGTGTTATCAAAAGATTGAAGAAGTACCACGTTTTACCAGGGACATAGAACACTAAAGCCAAAAGTAATGCCAGGCAGACCAATCATTTAAAAGGAAGTCTAACAAAAGTATAAAGGGTATAAATATAAACACAACTTTGATACACTATTTAATTTAAGTCCGGCAGTTGAATTGAATTGTAAGTTTGTAGTACAGCAGGATATCTGTCAGGGCTCTAGACTAACATTTTGCACTGGTTGCACTGGTGCGCCCAAAACAAAAGTTAGGTGCACCCAAATTTTCGACCGCATCGCATTTAACACCGCGTTTTACAAGTTCATTTTTTTTTTATCGCTATCTATATAGGCAATATTGACTTGTAAATGATTAACTAACATATCTGTGTCTCCGTCGATCAGGAATGCCATGTACGCACTGTTCGCAATTTGCACTTTTTAACAATGTATCTGCAATGACTCCTATAAATTGGGTGCACGCTGACATCGTTGTCAGACATCATTGCTGTCATTGGGTTATTTTCAAGCCATCTGACTGCAGCACACACATTTTCAAACGTAAACACACGTACAGGAATATCTGGGCCACGGCTAATGAGAAGGGGGTCCCGCCCTTCACTATCTCTGATTACTTTAGACCACAATATGAGCCTAATGTGTGTCTTTTGTTGAACCACAGCGAGACTTTCAGAGTCACAGAGACTTTTTTCCCACCGGTGCGACCTAGAGCCCTGTCTGCATATTAGGTGTATTGCAAATTGGGTACTCTGCATTCTAACACAAAATTGTTTATTTACTTAGTTTGTTTTATCCTGTGTTAACCCTGTATCTATGGGCCAGTCATGTCTCTGGGTGAGACCTCTGCTAGTGGTCGAGTGGTGTTTGAGGTTCTTTGAGGTCCCGGTCTTTTTTGAACTGTTGTAAACATCCATCTAAAGCTCTGCAAGTTTTTGTCCCAGAAACATATAAGTAACACAACTACAAACCTCAAATCTTCTAGTTTTCAAATATATATTTAAAAAAATGTAAAGTATCTGTAGCGCTTTGAAAAGAGAATTTAAAAAAGCGTATAATTTTAGGTACTTTAGCCAGCAGCAGCAGCTTAACGACACACCCATCAGCTATTCACATGGTAAGCGCATGGTCAATCAGTGTCGTCATTAGCCCATTGTGTAGCTTTGGTGAAAACATAGTTAGTCTGAAGTTTTTACAATTTGTATTGAAACTACATAACATTTCTAAATGCTCTTTATACTTTTATGTAGCCAATACTTATGTTTATAAGGTGCAAACTTCAAAAGTCTTGGCCAGATATGTTTATAGTGTGTTTTTTATGTAGTTTGAAGACCTTTGAAAACAGGTTTTTGTCAGGTTATGTTTACACTGATTTTTATTTTATTTTTTTAAATTTCATTACGTTCACTTTAATGTCATATTATTGCTGAGGTCTTCCAGTCAAAGCGTAACAGACTGCCTCAAAATGTCTGAAAGGCCCCAGACTCCTGACAAACGGTTCGAATCTCACCATCATTGGAAGAGACATCAACTTATTGTGTGTGTGGACTGAACTTTTAAACATGCAGAATTAGACCACAACTTTCAGTAATTAACTACAGACTCATCTTTAAACATTACAAACATCAGATTTTTTCATGTGATTTTTTTACTTCATCACACTGTTGTTTAAACAAATAGTTGCCATTCTTTATTTCAATTTCTTTTTTTTTTTGCATTGCATTGCATTGCCTCACTTGGATAAACTGTATTATCCACACAGATTCTATGTGTATCTAAAGAGTGATTGTGGGTAAAATAGTAAGAATTTGTGTGATTACTCACAAATGGAACAGTGAACTTTAGGAAACATGCTTCAATAAAATATTGTGTTTTACAATTCATTTAGCATTAATAATGTAATGTATGTGAATTCCAGAGTTGTCATGTTCAACAAAATTACAATGTAATGGTCCCTATATCTGCTGAGACTGGAAAATATATTCAGAGCTCTAGTTCTGTTTTCCACTCTGAATAAACACAATATGAACACATTTACGCTGTGACATTTAATCAACACGGGACACCCTGCCTCATGAATTGGATTAGTATAGTGCTACTGCAAGCCGCAGAACTGTGATTGATTCCATTACCATAATACCATGTAAACAGAAATGCATTTATCAAAGATAGAGTTAAATGTTTTGTATGCCTAGAGGAGTGTAACAGTTTTCGTTTGAGGTTTATGAGGTCGTGTTGTAGTGCAATATTGCCCACAGTCTCAAATACACTGTCTCTCCGATCAGGTAAAAAAGAAGAGATTCTAAAAATGTCATTTCGATTTATTGTAACAGTATGGGAACAACAGGATTTATATTAATACTGTGAAAGTGTGTGTGTGTATGTGCGTTTGTGTGTGTGTGCTACTATATAGCACTTGTTAAGTTAGATGACATACACAGATCACAGCAGAATGTCCAATCAGATGACTCAGTGAAGGGGAAGGAATGCATCAGCAGACCCAGTGTAAGGATAGAGAAGAGATGCCACACAGAGTGTGAATGACACAGTGCTGAGGTCATGCATTACCACCTCTCTACGTCAATGTAATAGGGTCAACACATGCTGAAGACTGCGGAGAGTCATTGTCTAAAGCATCAATGGAATGTGAGCCTCTGCTGCCAATGAGACGCTGGTGGGCCCTCATCCTCTATGGCATTCACAGCGACAATGTGAAGCTCGGCCGCCATTCCCAGCAGTCACTCCTTTCTCCTGTTGTCTTCGCAGAAGAAGGCCTTTGACCTCCTTCTGCTATGGTGGAGGCCGAGTCCTTCAGTGGGGTTGACGAGGACGAGTCTATGTCTCTTTCAGCATTGAATCAGGATTGGTTAGAGTCGGGATGGGACGAGCTTGTCAGAGTTCTGTCAAATGCTGTGGAGAAGCTTGACTTTAAGTGGAGCACCCTAGAGGAGCCGACTAGAAGCAAAGTGGATTCTTGGAGCTCTGCCGCTCCAAAAAGGATGGTGCCTTTCTTTCCAGATGTCCACAAACAGCTCATAAAGACATAGTCTTCTGGGACGTCCATCTTCTCTCAAGTGGACAGGGCAGATGCCTGCAGATATGTGTGCATACACTCCATTTTAGGAAGTCGTCGATGCACACCTCTGCCCCTCCTCTGCCATGCTCGGCACAGACTATGGTCTATCACCTAAGCCCTGCAGGCTCACTGCTCAGCTCACCAATAAGGTATACTGCTCCTCTGGTGAGACAGCTTCAGCCCTGAACAGATGGTTCTGTGGCCCCAGAGACCATCAGGGATCTTCATGCAGCGACTGACTTCACCCTAATGGCTACAAAATCCCATGGCCAAGGGCATCAGCAGTGTAATAGGATTTATGGTGGTGCTTCGTCACTATTTTTGGGCCTTTAATGCTGCCTGACATTAAAGAGTATAGAAAGCCCTCCTCAACACACAAGTGTCTCCCTCTGACATTTTTGATGATGCTATGGAGTCGAGACAACGGTTGAACAGTTGTTTTCAACTGAACATCCCCCTGCTTGTGCTATCCCCTGTTCTCACATAGCCAACAATGTTACTGTTTAGATTTTCCTCTTTCTCCTGTAAACACGAAAATACTGCAGCACTTGCCCTGTTTTCAAACAGTGCAGAACGACAGAATGTGTTTTTTATGACATTTTTCTTAAAATGTGCTCAACAGCCATACAGATACGCTGCTTCATCATCTGCAGACACTGGGGTTGTGTGTGAATCTGCAGAAAAGCATGCTCAGCCTGTGTCAATTGATGTGAGCATTTATTTGTCTTTAAAGTCAGAGCAGTCTCCTCTGTGTGCCACCTTGAACTCCTTTACATGTGCTCTCTGTGCAAAGTGCAAAGTCTTGTATTCCCTCTGGTTGCATTTCTGAGCGGGTTTCCTGGTTTTGGTCTCATTGTTATTACCCTGGTCTGCCCCTCGTTTCTGATTGTCTGCCGCCTGCCTTGATTACTCTGCCTGTATACTGGATTACGCCTTTAGTCTGCTGCCTGCCCTGACCCTGCCTGTATCACGGATTTCCCCTTGTCTGCTGCCTGCATCGACCCTCGCTTGCCCCTCGACCCTGATTCTGGTTTGCCTCTGATATTCCTGTTTACTGTTGTTGACCTTTGCCTGTTTTACTCTGTTTTCAATAAATGCTACATATGGATCCTACTGGTTTCCCGTGTCCGTACACTTATGTTATGCCCTAAAAGTATGTACTGTTTTTGTTATGAGAAAGTATATACATTTTAGTGTGTAGCAAAAGAGAATGCAAGTACTGGGACATACTAATGCATAGCGGAAGTGACCGTTGTTGGCTAAACAACATTGTGATCTTTAACAAAATACAACAAGAAGTGTCACCCTCTCGCAATGAGTTGTGGGTAATATCACCGTTATTATCAACGAAAATATTACACCATCCGGATACTTTAAGAATACTCATTTCAACATACTATAGTTTAAGACACTAATTATAATTTCAAATACTATTTAGGATAAATAGTATTTAAATTCGGACACAGGGTTATGTATGTATCCCAGTTTCCTGAAAAGGGAACAAGACACTGGGCCCGTTTCAGAAAGGTGGTTAAGTGAAAACTCTGAGTATGTTAACCCTGAATTATTGGAAACTCTGAGTTTCCGGTTTCAGAAACGGAGATAACTCAAACCCGAGAACGCACGGTAAGTCAAGCCAGTTTCTGAAAGAGAGTTAACCTGTACTCCAAGTCAGTTACCGTGGTAACTTACTCTGTGAAGCTAACCTGGTCGGGAGCAGGTTTTCTTCATTAAACCCTGAGTTTCTTTCGGTCTCCTCCCCTTTTATCCGCCAACCCTCTAATCACAGGTGGAGCCACGAGCCACGAGTATTTATGACATGTTTAATGTTCTGTTTAAATATTTAATTCATTCTTTCGGTACATTCATTCATTGCACATATTTCCGTCTTGCAGACTGTTTAAAAGTGAACATGGCATGTCCTTTCATACAGAATCCTGTAGATGAGGAGGCTGCATTAATTCGCAGAGTTACATTTAGGCCGATAGAGGATTTTGTGTTTCTGAGTGGATTTTTTTGTCATATCCTGATGCATTTTTTTATTTGAGCGATACAGTTTTTCTAAAGAGTAAATTAATTATACGATATATGGATTGTAATGCTCCTTGTTGGCAGAGACTAATTACACTAAGTCCAAGACAAAAGACAACTACTCTTGTCTTGATGGTAGATGGTAAGGCGTGTATTGCAGGCATTCTTGACGCGGTTGATCCGAGTTCAAATCCTCTTTTAGCTGAGCTTTTTTCCTCCCTTTTTAAATGTCATATCATATCGGAAAGGCATTTATTCTAATGAAAAATAAGTTCATAATTGAAAGAAAGTATCGGGTGTGGTTTGGGTAGGTGTAGGGAAGGTTTATATTGTCCGGAAAAGGTGGCATCTATTTAATAATTTGAATTTAATTTATCATTTGCACGCAATGTTATTATTGTATACTGTTTTATAATGTAGTACAATACTGAGGTGCAGACAATTGCCACTATTTGCAATAAGTAGCATAAATAGCAGAAAATCCTGCATCTACCTAAAAATATTTAAAGTATTATAAATATTTAAGTATATTTAAAGTAGTATAAATAGCATCTAGCTTCTATTAATACTTAGTGTAAATAGCATTTTACACTGCAAACAGTATTTTACAATGCAAATAGCCGCTGCCTTTTTTCCCCGGGTACTGTTGTCAGGGTGAATCGTAATATCTGCGCTCTATTCATCATGGCTTTTTATAGTCGTGGTGTACGTGGTTAACTCAGAATCAACCTACTTAGAGTTGATTGAACCAACTAATTTCAACTGTTCTGAAACCGTCAACTCAGAGTTAAAGTTTAAACTCAGAGTTGGTTGAACCACCTTTCTGAAATGGGTCCACTATGTCATGGTGTACAACAAACATAGGTTGCACCCTCAAGAAGGCAAGAAAGTGTTCCATCGCTAAATGTTGAATGGGGCACTCCTTGATGGGGGAATACCTAGACCTGTCCTAACAACACTTGGTGCCCCAATACCCTCTGATGAAGAGGCAGATGTCACACAGATCACATCACATCTTTTACATCTCACGTCAAGTGTTTACATTTTTTACCCTAAAAACAATAATATACAAATAGGCGAACAATATAACAACATTTTTTAAACACGCTAACAGACAAGTGGCTTCCTGTTGAAGACATCTAATGCAGTCGACATATTATTGTCTTGATGATCACCTGATCCCTTCATCAAGCAGCAAATTAGTTTGAACACGAGCATGCGCCAGAAGTGTGTCCCTAGTCAACACTATAATGCAGCGTTGTGTCAAAAGCGAAGTGAGATTCATATATTTATTTGAAACATAATTATTTATTTTAGCATTGCAGTGTCAGAGACACATTGGTATTTACTTCATTTATTTAAATCCAGAAAAGCAACATACAACATTTAGTTATTCTAATTTATGTTGTTGCCCTACCAAGGTCATTACACCCATAATGACCCTGTTTTTTCTAACACAACACTAAGGGCCCGTTTCAGAAAGGTGGTTCAACCAACTCTGAGTTTAAACTTCAACTCTGAGTTAACTTACTCTGAGTTTGGAAACTCAGAGTTTTTGGTTTCAGAACAGCTGAAATTAGTTGGTTAAATCAACTCTGACTAGGTTGACTCTGAGTTAACCGCGTGCACCACGACTATAAAAAGCCATTATGAATAGAGCGCAAATATTACGATTACAACAGCACCCGGCAGCGGCTGTTTGCTGTGTAAAATACTGTTTTCAGTGTAAAATACTGCTACTTTACAGTGTAAAATGCTATTTACACTGTGTTAATAAAAGGTAGATGCTATTTATACTACTTTAAATATATATTTAAATATTTATAATACTTTTTATAATAATTTTATAAAAAAAAATTTAGGTAGATGCATGATTTTCTGCTATTTATACTACTTATTGCAAATAGTGGCAATTATCTGCACCTCAGTATTGTACTACTTTTTAAAACAGTATACAATAATAACATATTGCATGCAAATTATAATTTAAATTCAAATTATTAAATAGATGCCACCTTTTCCGGACAATATAAACCTTCCCTACACCTACCCTAACCACACCCGATACTTTCTTTCGATTATGATCTTAATTTTCATTGAAAATAAATGCCTTTCCGATATGATATGACATTTGAAAAGGGAGGATTCAAACTCGGGCAATTGCTTCAAGAATATCTGCGATACACGCCTTACCATCTACGCCACTAGAGTAGCTGTTTAGTAGACTAGTAAACTGTACCACTCAAATAAAAAAATGCATCAGGATATGACAAAATAATCCACTCGGGGACGCAAAATCCTCTATCGGTGTAAATGTAACTCTCTGTGAATGAATGCAGGCTCCTCGTCTACAGGATTCTGTATGAAAGGACATGCCATTTTCACTTTTAAACAGCCTGCAAGATGGAAATATGTGCAATGAATGAATGTACCGAAAGAATGAATTAAATATTAAAACAGAACATTAAACATGTCATAAATACTCGTGGCTCCACCTGTGATTGGAGGGTTGGCGGAAAAAAGGGGAGGAGACCGAAAGAAACTCCGGGTTTAATGAAGAAAACCTGCTCCCGACCAGGTTAGCTTCACAGAGTAAGTTACCACGGTAACAGACTCAGAGTATAGGTAACTCTCTTTCAGAAACTGGCTTGACTTACCCTGTGTTCTCGGGTTTGAGTTATCTCTGTTTCCCATAATTCAGGGTTAACATACTTAGAGTTTAAGAGAGTTCAGCCTTGTTGTCATGGTGAACTAAAATAAATATATGGTCCTCACACACATAAATGTCCATAAATGCAGCAAATCTGCTTCTTATTAAAATCTCTGTGGATGTGAATAATAGCTGCTGTATTGATTTATCTACTGTGTTTTAAAGAGGCTTTCCTACTCAATGACTGGAAGATCTACTTTCGTTAAATGACACCAGAATGACAGACAAGGATTCATCACATATGTTGATCCTGATATTATCAACTCCTGTTGTACATTTATTGTTTTTTCATGAATGGTCAGTGGGTTGGTTGTGGAATTATCTCAAGGGTCAGAAGGTTTTTGTTTATTTTTTGTTGTTTTGATTTTTGTTTGCCTGGAGGACAAAACCACTAGACCAGTTTAATAAATAATGGTTTGAAAAGTGGGCAGATATAAACTAAAAGTGGTCATTGGTCGTTCTCAGGAAATGATGTCCTTTGTGTGCTGTGTATGTCTCCGCTGCTTATAGCAGCACCACAATGTTGAACTTAGACAAATTTGTTGGTAGATTTGGTTACACTTTATTTTAAATGTCCTTGTTACAGTATGACAACATGTAATGTTAATGTTTGGTTAGCAGAAAATACCATATATTAAAAAGTGTTACCATAGGCTTTATTTTGATTAGTTTGTAATTAAAAGTAAACTTGGATTTAACAAACATTTCGGTTGAAAAATTCAGTGTCTTTGTTACGGTACATTGCTTACTTATTTTTATTTTGTAAATTATGCATAATTACATTTTATTTACATTCGTACATTACATTTACAGTTAAGTAACCTTAAATCAAACCCTAATCCTCACCCTAAAATAAGTACATGCTCTTTAATATTACTTACTACTTAAATGTATAATTATACTGTAACTGTTTATTTTTTAGTGACTTCACATGTAAACTTTAGTACATTTACAGGCATAATTGCAGTATCATGTAGTGGAATCTGTGATGTAAGAACAGCCTAATCTAAGTGCTGGATCATTGTACAATGTGTATGATTGTGTATACGTATATGTATGTGTATGATTAGTCATTCCACAATTCCTGTCTTCAAACTTATTGCATCTTATTCTGCTAGTGGGATGCAGAATATTTTATTCCATGGCTAGTTCTCTCTCTCTGATCTTTCTCTGAAAATGCTGTATTACCGAGTGGCAGTTCACTACTAGTCCTTCTGTTTAGTTTACCATCCATTGGTTCAAATGGAAAACTCACAGCCTTTCAAGATAGTTAAATCAATAAATACAACTTTTAGGTTATTTAACACTACTTAAACTTTATCAGACAGTACACGGAATTTGATTGTTGTATATTCCTTTCGAAAAGCTGGCAGAAAATATTGGCAGCACATAATTTCATTCTTGGCTGACAGAAATTTGAGATCATCTCCTGAAACAGTCGAATCATCCACTACCTGTTTCACATGCAGCCCACTGCTGAACCGCGTGAGCTGAGTTTCTGATGATCTCTTTCAACTATTCTTACTTTCTCTCTCTTGCACTGTCCCTCTCTATTTCTCCTCCTTTTTTTCTTTCACACGCACACAGATGCAAATATATGTCTGATTTCTGAGTCTTCTATGAGATGTTTACTGCATAAATCACTCCAGTTGAGCTTATATGCTTTTTTAAATGCTGTTTACTTCATAAACTGATTTACTGTGGAGGATCATCTCTTTTTCTCTGCATCTGAGAACTTGACAAAGAATGTAGAATGTACTGCATTATGTTCTTTTGGAATTACAGTGTTTACTATCACATCTATCACATACAGTGTTAACAGAGATCTTTAAAAATATAATCAAATATATAGTTTAAACATTGAGAACCGATCCACAACCACTAAGATGATTGTGTTGCCCTGGGATGGTGGGAGCCCCGTAACAAAGTCCAGAGAAAGGTGTAACCAAGGCCTGCAGGGAACAGGTAAAGGATGAAGTTGTGGTCTACTGGTTAAGGAGTCGGGCTTGTAATTAGTAGGCTGCTGGTTCGATTCCGGTGCCGGCAGGTAGCAACTGAAGTGCCCTTGAGCAAGGCACCTAACCCCCAATTGCTCCCCGGGCGCTGCAGGGATAGCTGCCCACTGCTCCGGGTGTGTGTGTGTTCACGACTTGCAGTGTGTATTCACTCCTCACGAAGGATGGGTTAAATGCAGAGGTCACATTTCGGTTATGGGTAACCATTACTGACAAACACATCACTTTCTATTTCTATTCTCTTTCTATGAAGCAGTCCCTGAGGTCGCTGATGTGTGGACTTTCCCTGGCTGCATATGGGGCAGGCCTCCACATAGGCCTTAATGTCCTCTTTGATGGAGGGCACTCGATCCCCCACGTGGTAGTGGGCAAGACATGTGGCAAAACATGAAGACACAAGGGTGTAATTTTCCATCCTCACCCCTCTGTGACAGGACGGCCCCTACGCCCACCTCAGAGGCGTCCACCACAAAAGGTCTTTCAGGGTCAGGGAACGAAAGAATGGGAGCGGAAGTAAAGCGCCGTTTCAGATCCTCAAAGGCTCCCGCTGCCTCTGGACCCCAGTGACCTTGGTTCCACCCCCCTTGGTAAGCGCCCTCAAGGGGGCCACCACAGAATTAAAATTCTTGATGAACCTCCTGTAGAAGTTCGCAAAGCCAATGAAGTCTTGAACCTCCTTAACTGTGGCAGGCATGGGCCAGTTGTGGACCGCCTCGACCGCTTTTCTTAGGGTCCATCTCCATTCTCCTTCTGGAGAACCCTGCTGACATGCCCCTCATGCTCCTCCAGTGACCTCAAGAAAATGAGGATATCATCCAGATATGCAAAGATGAATAGATTAAGCATGTCTCGGAGAACGTCATTGATCAGGGCTTAAAAAATACTGCGGGGGCATTAGTGAGCCTGAATGGCATCACCAGATACTCATAGTGGCCCGTGGGGGTATTGAATGCCGTCTTCCACTCGTCCCCTTGCCGGATCCACATGAGATGGTAAGCACTACGGAGATCCAGTTTAGTAAAAATGGAAGCCCCTTGCAACAGTTCAAAAGCAGTGGCCATGAGAGGAAGGGGGTAATCCGTAATCCATGCACGGCCTAAGACCCCCGTCTTTCTTCTCAACAAAGCTGAGTTCTAAGGAAGCTCTGGAAGACAGAACAGCAGATGGAGAAACAGGCCTGCTTAGGGGAACTTGGGACTGGTACTCTTTATGGCGAGCCGCCCTCCGCTCACTCAGGCAATTGTCCAGACGGGTGGCCATCGCGATGAGGGACTCGAGATTCTCAGCTGGCACTCCTTGCCGCTATGGTCCGAAACTTGATGGTAAAGTCGGCTGTGCTGCGGGAACACTGATGAAGAGTGAGGCACTTAGAAGCTTCCCGGCCACTGACAGGGTGATCAAACACTTGCTTAAACTCCTCCACAAAGGCGGCATAGGACCCACAATAGGCATCCTGGGATTGCCACACCGCAGAGGCCCAGGCGAGCGCCTTATCAGAGAGAAGGGTAATTATGTAGGCTATCTTGGAGCGGTCTGTGGAAAAACTTGAGGGCTGGAGCTCGAAGGTAAGGGAGCACTGGGTGAGGAAACCTTGACAGGAACTAGGATCTCCGTCGAAAGGCTTGGGAGGTGGTAGTCGGGGCTCCGTCACTGGGAAAGGCACGTCACCACTCAGGGGTGGTACAGAGGCAGGTGGAGGACCAGGGAGGCGTTCGAAGAGCTGGTGGATGGTACCCATCACATCAGCCAGGAGTTGAGAATGCTTGGCCATCAGCTCTTCTTGTCGGCGGAGCTTGTAACGGTTCGCGTATATGACACAGAACCATACACTAATGAATGGGAAACTGCTCCCTAATAAACACACACAACAAGGAAACCAACAGACACACCACAACGGTATGTAAACCAACATGTATTAACAATAACAAATATTTACAATATATCCAAAAAATACCCACGATTATTATGATTATTAAATAACCGTATGATCGCTATGTTTGACATAACCGCGGTCGTTGAATCCAACCGAATTACTTGGCTGAATCCAAGTAATGCACACATTACACTAAGCAAATACGCATGGAGATGCAGCCGTTTAATACCATGGAAAAATCAGCATTTAAAGAAATAATCCAGAAATTTGAGCAGTATGAATTGCCAGAAAAAACATACTTTTCCAAAACAGCAATCCCGAATTTGTACAATAAAGTGAAGGAAGATATGGTCTGAAATAAGATAAGATCTGAAACCAATTTTCCTTTTTATTCCGCTACTACAGACATGTGGTCCAAACATGACTGTACATAAGCTTTACAGTGCATTACCTTACAGCTGACTGGACTCTTTTTTTTTTTTAGAAGAAAAAAAAATGTCCTGCATTACCACAATATTGTGGCTGCAGTAGGCAAACTTGGTTGGCCATGGCTAAATTGCTTTGGCCATAATCTCCATTTGGCTGTTACAAATGCTGTAGCAAGTGAAAAAGAGCACACAGCCCGTGCTCTAGGACTGTGTAGAAATCTGGTAACCACCTTCAGTATGAGCTGGATAAAGAAGAGACCTGAAAAAGGCACAGATTGAGACCAACATTCCCCAACATAGTTTAATTCTGGTAAGTGAATTATTTTATTCATATATATCTATCTATCTATAAAAAATGACATAAAAATAATCTCAGATTTATATCTAAAAATGTAATTACAAATAAGAATTAATGTTTATATTATTTTACACTACATTAATTGTAATTATTTGAATGTATGAATCAAATAACTGATATAAATTGTTAAAAAAATGATATAAATATTATTCCTTATTTCTTATTGGTATTACCACAAATTTGTATCTGAAACAATTTTTGTAATGTAAATTTAGTTATTAACAAAACTATAAAACTATACCAAATATGTCGTATTTCCTCCAGGATGTCTCCACGCGATGGGGTACAAAGCAAAAAATGATTAACAGAGTTCTGGAACAACTACCTGCAATCAGACGTGTCTTGATCAATGACAGAAAACATGGGCACCTGAACCCGACCTGGCAGGATGTATCTGTTCTTGAGTCTATTAATGCAGCACTGTAAGACTTCTCCTGCAGCGACTCATCCAGCCACTAGGGAGCGCTGTCTGCTCCCTCTAAGTTAATTTGTATCATCTGTATTTTGTCCTATTTAAGTCTGGCGGATTCATTGAGTTGTGTTCAGTCTTGAGCCTACCTTGTATGGATTACCTTAGTTCTATAAGTGCTGTTCTGTTTCTCTATTGTCATTTGGCCTGCTCTATGATTTTTGTTTTGTAAAGTTGTTACTGCCTTCTATTTGTTTGAAGACTGAGACCAAGTAAAGACTAGAGGTAGAAAAGTTGTATCCTCTGATTGAGAGACCCGGGTTCGAGACCCACCTTGGAAACTTCACATTTCATCCTGACAAGCACTGAAACCTCTGGCCTGATTTCACTGATGTTTTATCAGGGAAAATGTATGTGACAGTGTCTTCAGTAAAGCCTGTGCTGGACCTTTTAAAAGGGGAAATCTCATCCCCTGACCCCAAGGACACAATGCTAACAGAAAATGTCAAGACAAAAATGTGTGCTGTTCTTGATCAGAAGTATAGCCCAGCTAAACTTCAAGAGCTCCTGAGAAAGACCGCCCTTCTTGACCCAAGGTACAGGGGTCACTTTGTAGAAGCAGCAGTCATAGGTGACACCAAAGATGAGCTATTAAAAGAGTTGGTGGAGATGATAGAAGAAGGAGAGGAGGAAGGTGGGAAATGCACTGTAAAAATATTTGACAAATTATATCATATATATATATATTTATATATATATTTTTTTAAATAACTCTTTACAGTGTCTAACAAAGCAGTGGCAGAAGATGATGTGGATACAACACCTCCTGCACCAAAAAAGAAGAGGCTGTGTGATCTACTGCAGCACAGAAAAGTTTAACCGTCTACCTATGCGTTTCCAAAAAGAGTGCAAGCTGATGCTGAACTGACACGGTACCTACAGGAAGAGGCACTAGATACCTCAGCAGATCCTCTACTGTGGTGGCAAGATAATGAATCCAGGTTTTCTTTAATGTCCAAATTGGCAAGAACGTACATGTGCATTTGTGCAACAAGTACTGCTTCAGAAAGAATTTTCAGTACAGCTGGCAATATTGTGACCCCAGTTAGATGTTGCCTTAAGCCAGAGAAAGTCAACATGCTAGTGTTTCTGTCCCGTAATCTACCCAGCCATTACGGAGCAGGATCAGCCTTGTTTGGAAATGTGACATTTATGGCCTGTTTTCTGTTATGGTCAATGTCATACTTTAGCGATTGTTTTGTTATTTACAGAATGTTCAAATTTCTGAATTTATGTATATGGTTTTATTTGGAATCTTCAGTCTTTTGTTATGGTCAGTGTGTTGTGATGGTTTCTGTTATTTACAGAATATTCATATTTATGAAAGATACAGTATATATTATTCACTGAATAAATAACTGTATTAAATGTATTTAAATGTGTGAAGTGTTAACTGTATACTGCAAACAATTATCGTCACAGCCCTAAAATAAAGAATTAATCGCTAAAGCCCCAAACAGGCAATTAATCGTCATCATCGCAATTATTTATTGCACAATTAATCGTCACCCAAATTTCATAATCGTGACAGCCCTACCAATAAGTGAAAATGAGTGTATGATGGAAGTGTCCGATAAGTTTATGGCGAGTGTATAGTCCTAGTTCGGAGCAATCTCACTGGATGTGTTGATGAATGAGGAAGTCTGGTATATGGAAGGGTGAATTTTCATCCTCACAGGTGAATAATCCAATGCAGGTGTAGTATATTCCACAGTGAGACTATGACACACAAAAAACACGAAAACCCGGATAATCCTCTCAATGTTTGCTCTCTGGTGCACTAAACGCCATTTAACTCGCCATCTTACTCGCCACCCCGAATGCCAGCGAGTTGCTTCCTTCTGTACTAAAAAAAGCGTTTCCCCTTCCGGTAAGCAGTCTTGCGTTGCGTCATTGGAACGATCTCGCGAGAGTGATCAATGGGAACAACACAGAAATGAAACGAAACATTCAAGTAACACAATTATGACAATTAAATTAAACAATATTATCCCATACTTGTGTCACTTATGTGGCAGTGCTACACAGACCCCCCCCCAGCCATCGGTGTCAGAGGAGAGCATCCGTACCACCGCTTCAGGTTTACCACATTAATAATTTAACTTTTCGGTGGGTTTCTGCAACAAACTGTGTAATTTATTGGCCCCTTTCTTACTTTAATTTTAGGTGGTCTCTCCCACTTGGGCACTAGCTTGGCAGAGAATTTGTTAGAGGCAGAGGAGAGTGGGTGCGTTCTAATCCAGACCAGATCGCCCGGCTGGAACTGCGCATCCTTCTGTTGAGCATTGTAGTATCTAGCTTGTCTAGATTGTTGTTACATAGTGGTGGCCCGTACAGGGAACGCTCCATATATTTATATTGTTTGTAAAAATTGTATACACTATTACTATTGAGGATAAAGAACAGACCACACCAAACCCAGTGGTAAATATGGAAGTGTTTAATGTAAATATCACTAAGACAGAATAAACTAATAATGATGCTATTACTGATGCAGAGTTTACTGCAGGTCCATTTGTCACTAGATGTAGTCCAACTGCTGAAATAATATCTACGCTCAGTTCTTTGTATATTCCTGATGATGATGAGTCTGATGATGATAAGGAGGAAAATTATGTGATGAATGTTGATTTAATACCAAATATGCAAACAGTCATTTCGCAGCTTAAGGTGGATTTATTGGCCCTCGCAAGTGCAATCTCTAAATTAAGACCGTCTATAGATAGTACCCTGAATCGGGGAAACCAGTTTTAGGGAGGCAATGGATGCTAGCTTAGCTGGGTTGGAGGAATATTTCCAGAAGTCCCTGGAGAAGCTGAAAAGGGCCATTGTTGACTGTTTCCTAAAGAGGGAGGCAAAATGGGAAAGTCAGATGAAAAAGTTAAGGCTTACAAGTACCCCCACCCTCTCTAGCCTACACTCCAGCTACTTTTCCCATTACACCCAGCCACAGTCCTAAAACTCTAGTTCCTGCCACAAGAGTTAAAGTGCCACCACCCAAACCTGCTAATACCACATACAGCATTGTCTCACCTACTGCCACTTAACCATCTAGTGTGCTTATTCCTCCAGTTGCAGCAAATACATTGTCCTTCTGCACTCGTCCTCCCATCCGCCTAGAGTTTCCCACTTTTGGTGACGCCCGTGAGACAGCTGATGTACTGAACTTCATCGAGCAGTGTGAAAACTAGCTGGGCATCAGACCGCTCCCCAGTGTGGAACTCATCAGCACACTGAGCACGGTGTTAAAAGGATTTGCTTTGAGCTGGTGGAAGGCAGAAAAAAAAGTCACAGACTGGCAGTCAAAGTTGAGGTCTCTGGTACAGCAACCCCGACAACACCTGAGAGACTTTGCCTACAACTACAGAGCTCCCTGCCTTAAGTGGAAGCCTGACATCACAGAGGTTGAGCTAGTGAGTTGTATCCTTAATAACATCAACCCTAGAGTCGCTGGCTGCCTGAGAGAGACAGTGAACAGAGTGGAACAACTGGTGAAAGTGGGGTCCATGGTGGAGAAGGACTGCCTTGGTGCGAAAGACTACTGGCAGAAAGTGGGGCAGAATGGTAAAGAAAGGAATAGCAAAAGGCCTATGGACTGCTCTACTCCCAAAAACCTGGCGGGTGTCTCTATCGCTCAACCCCATGCTGTGTCATCACTTCTTCTGGTACCGGTAACAGTGAAAGGGAAAGAGGTGAGAGCTGTACTTGACACAGGGAGCACTTATACTCTAATGCAGGAGAACCTGAGCCTTTATTATGCCTTACCTCCCACTTTGATCCACTCAGCACTTACTCCCCTGCCACCTGTTGTTACTCCAACCTGTGACACGGATAATCAGGAAGAGCTACAAAGGTTAATGGCCAACTGGCCTCACACCACCTCTGGTAGCCTGGGAAAAACATCAGTGGTTCAACACAAAATCATCTTGACAGACGACATACCCATTAAATCTAGAGCATTCAGAGTCACTTCCTTCAAAAAGCAGATCATAGAAGACCAGAACGAGCCAGATGCTTAAAGACCACATTATAGAACCATCTTTCTTTCCATGATCATCTCCTGTTGTCCTAGTCCCCAAACCGGATGGCTCCAACAGGTTCTGTTTGGACTATCGCAGGCTCAACAGCAAGATCATTTCTGATACATATCCAATACCCCTTATTCATGACATCTTGGAATCCATGGAAGGCACCTCCTGGTTCAGAAGAGTTAGCAACCTCTCTCAAAGGGTTTGCAACTCAGTGTTGCAACTCTCTGGGACAGTTTTCCAGCAATCGCACTTCGGCAACACTTTGCCATCTCCGTTAAGCAATTCGCCCACAGGACAGCGTAGCGGACTCCATCATCTTTTTATGGACGCTTTAACAATCGTTTTCTCGTGCAATGGATAGTCGAAGTGTCCGTCAAGGAAGATGAAGTCCGCTATGCTGTTCCGTTGCCGGATTGTTTAGCAGAGATTGCAGAGTGTCGCCGCAAGTGTAATTGCCGGAAAAATGTCCCAAAGAGAGCGAACTCTTTGAGCAACCTCCTGGAGCG